>RJWM01005446.1:61955-92138 GCA_004363535.1 Dasyprocta punctata | reverse complement strand
AAAAAAAAAAAAAAAAAAAAAAAAAAAATCGGGGGCTGAGGGTGTAGTTCAGTGGTAGCACACATGAGGCCCTTGGTTCCTTCCTCGTACTACAAAAAAGAAAGAAAAGAAAAAGAAGAAAGAAAAAAATAACACAATCACACAACAACAAACTGTGGAAAATATCATATATTTGCAACTCCTGTTATAGATAAATTGCTAATTTCCTTTCTGTACTAATATTTCTTAAGACATATATGCTCAGCTCATATAAATAAGCAAAGGATATCAAAAGGTAGTTTATAGAAAAGAAAGTGGCACTTAAATGCATGAAAATTGCTCACCTTGGCTCAAAAGAACTACAAATTAAGATTATGATAAAATACTATTTTTAAAAACAATTACACTCAGGAAATAGGTACCCTTTTTTTTTTTTTTTTTTTTTTTTGTGGCACCAAGGATTGAACTCACAGCCTTGCGCCTGCCAGATAGGTGCTTAAGCCACTGAGCCAAACTCCCAGCCCTAGTTTTTTGAGGCAGGGTCGCACTGTGTAGCTCAGGCCAGCCTTGAGCTCACGTGGTAGCCCAAGCCGGTCTCAAACTCACAACGCTCCGCCTACCCCAGCCTCCCGAGTGCTGGGATTAAAGGCGTGCGCCACCAAGCCGGTCGGAAATAGGTACTTTTATACATTGTGGTGAGAGTATAAATTGAACAACTTCTATGAAAAACATTTTGACAGTATCTATCAAAATTTATAGTGCACATATTTTTTGAGCCAGCAATTCTAGGAATTTACCTTACAGATGCATTTACACATGTTCAAAATGACATGTGCCACAAGACAACTGATCTGCCCTCTGGGGGCCTGGGGGACCCTTATGGACCCCCGGAGGAGAACGAGAATGGGCCCTTCCAAGACCCACCCCGCTGGGCCTGAACAGCATGGGCGCGGGCTTAGAATCAAGGACATCAAGGACAGAACCCAACCATCCCCTCCAAAAGCAACCTGCTGGTTTGGAGGTCTGGCTAAATTGATAGCAACTAAGGAACATTAAGCAACCAAATGCTAGTATTGTTTCATAGATTTTGCAGGCCTCCAGTCAGCAACCTGAGCATCTCTTTGGAAGATGACAGTAGGCAATGTAGCAAATATGGGGGATTCTCTTCTGTCTTGTCTCACTTTTTGCTTTACTCTGATCATTATTTTTTTTGCTTTATTTTATATTGTTTTTATTGGTTTTATTCTGTTTTGTTTTTGGTTCAATTCTACTATATCTGTTGGAATGGTCAGCTATTCTGAAGATAACAAGATATACTATAGTAGCTATTGTATTCACATTATCTTTCTTCGAAGTTCTGCACCAGTTCTACTGCTTTGTTTTGATTGACTTTGTTCTGTTATGTTCTGTTGGATTTTACTATCTTTAAAATAAAAAAAAAAAATGACATGTGCCAAAGGATCTTTATTGTTGCATTGTTGAAATAGTAAAATATGGGAAACAAAGTGTCCATTCATAGGGAATTGCTGCTTATTTATGAACCATTCCTGCAGTGAAGGACTCTGCCTGGATCAGAAAAAAAATTAAGCCTGTTCCATGTATGCTGATGAGGAATGACCTCCAAGGTATTCTATTTGGTGAAAAAACAGGGAGATGCACAGGTTGGGTGCTACCATTTATGAACATAAACGTATGCAAATTTAACATCTCTTAAAAGATGTGTAAGAAATGGGATGGTGCCTCCAGGGAGAGCATGTCATGGGAAGGACAGAATGGAGACAATTTTCACCATTGGGAACATATGTCTTGTACATTTATTATGTTTCTACAATAAAGAAAGCATTCATTTAAACACAGCATTTGAATAACTAGTTAACTGTTTGAAAAAACATAAAAATCCCCATCTCTAGCTGGCCGTAGTGGTACACCTCTGTAATAATCCCAGCTACTGGGAAGACCTAGGCAGGAGGATCACAACCTTGCAGCCAGCCTGAGCTAATGAGTTTAAAACCCCGTCTAAAAACTGAGATAAGAAGGGTTGGGGATGTAGCTTAATGGTAGAGCATCCCTGGGTTTAGGGCGAGTATGGATCTCAAATCATATGTATAGGCAAAATGTTCCAAATGGGGTACAGCCCAGTGGAAAAGGCTTTGTTCAGCATGTGTACAGATTTGGGTTCCATTCCCAGGACCATCATCTTAAAAAAAAAAAAAAGGTTCCAAACAGAGCCAGGATTTAATTACATACCCTTTATTTATTATTATTTTTTTTAACCACCATTTTGAATGTTTCCGTACTAAATTTCAGTTCCCTGTTGTACTGGCTCAGGTGTCTCCCAGGACCCCTACTGCTCCTCCTTGACTCCTAAACAGCAGTTCCCGCCCCCACAAGCCCGCCCCCTACTGGTCTCCACTGAGCCTACCCCCCAGGCATCTGGCACGCATGCGCCTTCTCCCCTGCGCCTCCTCCTGAATAACCCTTAGAATTACAGTTCCTCCAAGCATTCCCCCAGCCAATCCTAGTTGCCTGTCACTTGCCTACTGCATCCTTCTCACCTCCACCCAGCTTTGATAGCCAAGAACTGGGGTGTTAAGAGTCCCACAGGGTGAGAGCTTGAATCCAGCCTCTGCCTCTAAGTGACTGTACGACTTAAGAAAATGATTTCACCACTCTGGCCCTCAGCTTCTTGTCTATAGACTGGGCAGAGTGATAATATGCACCTTGTAGGTGTAGAACCATGTACGTTAGGGTGTTACAACAGAAAGGGTTTGGGACTGTGTGTGGAACTTATAAGCAGTGGTCAAGATATATGGCAAATCTTTAAATTTTTAAAAATTTATTATAGTAAAAGACACACCACCATTAATTTCCCCCAAAATACTCTCCCTCACTTTGAACACACTTATCTCATCATTATCACCACTTTTTGAAGCAGTTCTAGAAGGTTTCCTTTGGTTACTTTCTCTCATTGCTGAGACAAAAAACCTGATGTGCAAAATTAAGGAAGGAAAGATTTATTTAGCTCACACTTTGTAGAGGTTTCAGTCCTTAATCAGTTGGCTACAAGGCAGGATGGCATGGCAGAGGGGCAACAGTTCAAGATGGGGGAAGACAACAAAAGCAGCAAGAGCAAAGGGGGAAGGAAGTTGCTTTTACTCCCATATATTTTAAGCAAGCTACCTGCCCTAGGGTGGGTGTAGTACTCAGGCCATCTCCCCTTACCTCCTCTTGTACAGGATGAGAATGTTTAAAAAGTGAGGACACTGGCCCCTGCTGAGTCACTTCATTGAGCTTCTAAACTTCTCAAGTTGATACAATGTATCAACCATTACACCAACCTTATCAAAACAAGGGGGAAAAGACTCAAATCCATACAATTAGGAATGAAAAAGGCAAAATCACAACAGATTCTGCAGAAATCCAAGAGATCATTGGTGTTTAACCAAAGAACCTGTATTGTAATTGTAAAGGCAATTTTGAATGTAAGAGAAATCTTAAAACTTGTATTTCTAATACTATTCAAGAATGGAACTGGGAAGCACAGCCTGTTCACATAATTAAAAAACTACAAAACTCAGCTAAGCCTTGACATCCCCCACACCAGCTGCAACTTGTAAGGTAAGTGTAACTCATCAGAAAGTGCATCTTGTTATACTAGCTTGCTTTCAAGTTCTCAAGGACAGACTGGCTCAGTTAAAGACAGTGATTGATTCTTCCTGCTCACCACAATCCTGACCCCTCCCTGTTATACAATAGTAACCCCAATTAGTTTACATAGAATAAATCTGCCTGGCAATATATGGCCCAGCCTATGTAACCAATTATAGAATATCCTGTTTCTGACTTTTTTACCTTCTTCTGAAAATCTATAAAAGTGATTACTAACCTCAAGATGGGGCTGATGATTTGGAACTGAGATTTCTTTCAGCTCACTAGTGTAATAAAGCTATATACCTTCCCAAATTCCTCTGGTGCCATGTCTTCCATCTAGTCTGGTCCTGAACCTTGTAACAGTAAGATAGAAAATGCAGGAGAAATGGACAGATTCTTAGATACATATAAAGTATGAAAGTTGAATCAAGAAGATATAAAAATTCTAAATAATCCAATGTCACTCAATGAAATTGGAAAAGTAATTTAAGAAACTACCAAGAAAAGCCCAGGTCCTGATGGATTCGCTACTAAATTCTACAAGAAATTTAGAGAAGATCTAATGCTGCTACTCCTTCAACTCACTAATGAAATTGAAAGGGAAGCAATTCTCTGAAACTCATTCCTGGAAACAAGCATTAACCTGATACTAAAATCAGAGATGAATCCAACCAAAAAAAGAGAACACAGGCCGATTTTCTTAATGAACATGGATGCAGAAATCTTCAGGAAGACACTGGCAAACAGAACATAGTAAATTATCAAAAAGATTATATACCATGACCAAGTAAGATTCATCCCAGAAATGCAAGGATGGTTTGACATACATAAATCAATAAATGTAATTGTAATGGTTGATATATTGTGTCAACTTGAGAAGTTTAGAAGTTTAAGCAACTCAGCAGGGGGCCAGGGTCCTAACCTTGTAAACATCCTTACCCTTTCAAGAAGAGGGGAGGGAGATGATGTGAGTGCTACACCTGCCTGGGATGGGGTTGGGGGACAGGGAGCAGGGAAGCCTGCTTACAGTATAAGGGAGGAAGAGAGGCTTGCTCCCCACTACCTTTTGCTCTTGTTGCTTTTGTTGTCTGCTGCCGCCTGTTGCCCCTGTGCCATGCCACTCTGCCTTGCAGCCAGCTTATGGGCTGAAACCTCCACAAACTGTGGTCTAAATAAACCTTTCCTTCCTTAATTTTGGGTGTTGGATATTTTATCTCAGCAATGAGAGAAAAGTAACCAAGATGGTAATACACTGCATTAACAGAACCAAGTACAAAAATACATGATCATGTAAATGCAGAAAAAACCTTTGACAAAGTCCAATATACATTCACAATTTTAAAAAATCCTCCAGAACATTGAAATAGAAGGAATTTATCTCAAGCTGATAAAAGCCCTCTATAACAAACCAACAACCAACATCACACTAAAAGGTCAAAAGCTGAAACTAAAACCAGGAAAAAGACAGGGTTCGCACTTGCACCACTCTCATTCAACACAGTTCTGGAAACATTAGCCAGCATAATTAGAGAGGTGAAAGAAATAAAAAGGAATGTGGATAGGAAAGGAAGAAGTTAAATCAGCATTATTTGTTGATGACAGGATACTCTACATAGAATACCCAAAAAACTCCACCAAAAAAACTCCTAGAATTAATAACCAAGTTCAGTAGCATAGCAGGATATCAACACTCAAAAACTTAATATCATTCCTGTACATGAATAACAAACTCACTGAGAAAGAAGTGCGGGAAACAATACCTTTCACAATAGCATCAAGTAAAATAAAATGGTTAGGAATCAATCTAACAAAGGAAGTGCAAGACTATACTACTCTGAAAAAAGAGATTGAAGAGGGTATCAGAAAATGGAAAGATATCCCCTGTTCTTGGATAGGCAGAACCAATATAGTCAAAATGGCCATATTTTCAAAACTGATGTACAGATTTAATGCAGTCCCAATCAAAATACCAATAGCACACTCACAGAACTAGAGAAAACAACTCTAAAATTCATATGGAACTAGAAGTGACCTAGAATAGCAAAAGCAATTCTGAGCAACAAGGGCAAGGCAGGGAGCATCACAATCCCCAACTTGAAGTTATATTACAAAACTACCATTATAAAACAGTACAGTACTGGCAAAAAAAAGAAAAAAGAAAAAGAAACAAACAAACAAAAATCAACAGAGACCTGAAGATCAGTGGAACAGAATCAAAGATACAGAAACAACTCCAGCACACTCAGCTACCTTATCTTTGACAAAGGGGCCAAACACCTTCACTAGAAGAAAGATAGCATTTTTAATAAATGTTACTGGGAAATTGGCTTTTCATACGCTGAAGATTGAACCTAAACCCATATCTCTCACCATGCACTAAATGAAAATCAAAATGGGTCAAAGATTTAAATATAAAAATAGAAATAATCTGCTGGAAGATAAAATAGGTAAAACTCTTGCAGACATAGGTGGTGGCAAAGATTTTATGACCCAAACCCTGATAGCACAGGAAATAATACAAAGAATCAACAACTAAGATCATATCAAATTAAAAAGCTTTTGCATAACAGAAGAATTCATCAGGAGAGTGAAGAGACAATCCACAGAGTGGCCAATTGTTCCTCAAAGGACTAACATAGAGACTATATAGCAAATTTTAAAAAATCATATCCCTCAAATTTAAAGACCCAGTCCAAAAACGAGTATCTCGGAGGTCAGGCATAGTGGTACACACCTGTAATCCCACCACTGGGGAGGCTGAGGCAGGAGGATCTCTCCAAATTCAAGGCCAATCTGGGCTACATAGTGAGTTCAAGCCCAAGTGGAACTACATAGTGAGACTTTGTTTCAAAAAAAAAAAAGAAGCAAGACAAAGTATGTACTAGTAAAAAAATTAAAAGTGAAAAAAATATGGTGTGACCTCATCCTCCTTGTTCACTGGATCTAGCACCATGACTTCTGTTTCTTCCTCAAAGTCAAAATAACCATGAAAGTAAATATTTTCAATCATCTCAGAACATCAAGACAGCTACAACTGCCCAACCAAAGACACAAAAGAAGACCTCCAGAACTGCTTCAAAAAGAGGCAAGAATGATGGAATAAGCCCTCAGCTGGTTCCATGTCGGGCTCTATCCTTGCCCCCGAGGAGAACCTACTGAGCACCAGCTGTGTGCTTTGCCTTATGGGAAAGGACCCATTAACTTGTTGTGTCCTCTCCTACCCTGTCCAGTGCCCAGCGCCCTTGCCTGTCCTTAATAAAGTGTGGAAGGAGCCGAGCTCCAGAGGTTAACTGAGTAGAGCGACAGGTCATGCTGACCCCCAGGTGGCCTGGCCCGGGAACAGAAAAACACTTTGTTGTGTCAATGTTTGATGTATTTCAAAAATTTTCCCTGCAGAGGCCTACCAATACAGATAAAGGTTGGTGGGTAAGACATTTATTAATGTGTTACTTGAGAGAAGGAGGAGACAGAGAGAAGCTCTGGCTGGCGGGGACGCAGAAGGCCCCGGGACTTGCTGTGGGGTCCCCAGCTGGTAAGATCACTACCCTGTGTATCTTTCAATTCTCTCATCTGTAGTCTCATGGGGCACTGTGGATTCTGATAAAATCAAAGAGGAGACCATTCTGTTGCCCACTGTAGGTGTCGTGCTGTAAGAAATACTGATTGTAGTTTGTCTGTCTAACAGCCACGAGGTTTGTTGTGATGGTTTAACTGCCATCTTACAGATAAAAAAGCCACGGTGCACAGACGCATCATACTGTAACTTTCTCATCGGTTACAGAGCTGGGGTTTAAAGACAGGCAGCCAGGCTCGGGAACCTGAGCTCTTCATCCTTCTCTCCCACAGCCTCAGGGCGTAAGCAGCACCTGCCAACGCCTGAAGCCCATGAGGAAGCTGTCTGCTTTAACACCAACCCTCAAGCGTGTTACCTCCATTGTGTGAAGAACTAAGGGCTGACCTCACCAACGTCAAACAGCTTGTAAAACCGAGCCAGATTTAGACCGCAGCTTTAACACCAACCCTCAAGCGTGTTACCTCCATTGTGTGAAGAACTAAGGGCTGACCTCACCAACGTCAAACAGCTTGTAAAACCGAGCCAGATTTAGACCGCAGCCCATCCCACTGCAAGCCCCGGCCTGCCCACCACCCCACATACGTGGCCCTGGTTCTATGCATGAACTGTCTCCAGCAGATGTAGCAATCGTCCAGCGAGCCTGGGTGACCGGGCCAGTCAGACTCCTCTTCACAACTGTGGGTTTTACATAGGGAAGTGTCCCAGATATTAAAGGAATCATTGTTGGATGCAGACTCCTCCTCTCCAGCTTCCGGTGGGGGAGGGAGGGATGTACCTACATCCCGAGGGGTTCAGAACCCAGTATGTATGACCAGGATGGAACCCACCTTAGCGTGGGGGGTCAGGGCATCTTCACTCCCCTTCCCGCTCTGACAGACTTCACAGGGACAGGGACAACCTTAGACACACAGGACGCTCCTCGGGGTGCCTTCCCGCCACTTCAAACCTAAGACAGCCTGCCAGTTGTGGAACCACTGGGGCAGCGGGTGTCCGTAGGCAGCCCTATCTCTTCCCAATCAGTCTGTATCATTAGGGCCGCAAGGCACACACAGATGCATAATGCGCCCCCAGAACCTCACGCTCACATTCAGCGAGAACACATAGTCGCCCGCACTCCCGGGACACTGGCTGTCTACCCACAGCCTCCTCCCTCACTTGGGGGATGGTGACCAGCCCCGCCCCGCCCCGCGCACGCTTTCGCCCCGCCCCGCGCACGCTCCGCCTCCAAGGCCTGGCCGGTTCTTTTGCCCTTCTGGCCAGGTCGATCAGACTTCAGAGGTTGCAGGTTGCACACAACTCACGCAACTCATGAAGGTGTTCGTCACCTGCAAGATCCCGCCGGAGGGCAGGGCCGCGCTCGCCCAGGCCGCAGAGTAAGAGCCGCGCGCCGTCGCCACTCCACGCACCGAGTCCCCGCCGCGCCGGGCCCACATGGTGTCTCCCAGCGGCCGCGGAGTCCTCGCGCTCTGCCCCGGGCCACCCTGACCGGTGCCCGCCACAAAACCTCAGACTCAGCGATCTCCCGGCGGGCTGGGGGTGTCCGGAGCTGCGCGGTGGCGGGCTGCGGTCACCAGAGGCCCGAGAGACAACTCGCAACTAGGGCAGCTGCGCTCAGTTGTGTTGGGCTTGGCGTTTGAGGAGGCACGGAGAAAGTGTAGGATTTAGGTCTCATCAGGCTCCTGGGCATAACTCCAGGACCTGGCCGCTGGGCCTGTGGGAGGGAACCTGGTTATTGGTCACTGACTTCAGAGAGGAGAGATTAACCATGAAGCAAGATCCAGGCTGTTACTCTTTACCCTGGATGCTGGGTGACAGGGCAGGTGAGGTCAGGGTCTGCATGTCACTAGCCTGGTCCCCACAGTGGTTGGTTGGCAAGGGCCTTTGATGACTCTTCAGGTAGAACCCTGTGCACCAACCTTGTCAGGTGCATGACATGCATAAATTTAATCCTTGCAACACTGGGAAGTCAGTGTTATAATTCTCATTTCACCAATCCAAAAACAGGCTGGAGGGAAAAAGTACTTCGCCCAGTGTGGCACAACTCCAGGTGGTGGAGCTGGGGTTCGTTCTCAGCTGGTTCTAGTTGCAGTGTGATCAATGCATTTTGTCGGGTTTACTCATCTGGCATGGAGAAAGAAGGTGAGATCCAGCCTCAGCAGCCAATTCCAAGGAAAGTGAGATTTGTCTTCCAATTTGGCTTAATACAATGCAGTCTTTTTTGAAGGGAGAAAGGGGAAGACAGAAATAACACTGAGGGTAGATAGATGTAACTCTAGCTACACAGTGGGTGCAGTCCTCACACCTGGGATGTGAATTGTGAGGGGCTATAGCAGGGTATCCTGAGAGATGCCAGCATATATAACTGACAGTTTTTTGCAGTGCTGGGGATTGAACCCAGGGTCTTTCTCATGGTAGGCCTGTGCTCTACCTCTGAGCAACACCCCTATCCCTCGCTGCACTGAGGTAAATGGGGAAGCTGGGAGGATCTCCTCGTTTCCAGGGCTGCTTAATGCTTGTCTTGTTGACTGATCATGAAGTTGTCTCTCCTGGCAGAGTTCATGAGAGTGTTCTGTATCATGGACTCATACAACAGAAAGATTCAACTGGTCGTTGAAGCCAAGCCCCTTCTGATACAGGAACCCCACTGTCCCTTCCTGCAGATGACCACCTACCTGGCCATGTGGAAGCCCCGCTCTGCGTGCAAGAGAGCTCTTAGTGTTGAGCTGAGAGCTGTCCCCAATTTTCCTCTTTTCTGTTTAGGCTCTGCTTAGGGGCTCCTCAGCCTTCATTAGCTTCCTCTGCTCTATAATAGGCCTTCATCCCCCAGCCACTCTCTCTGAACCGTACTGAGGTCACCCACATCAGATGCTGACTGGTCCCAGCCAGCTGCAGGCCAGAGAGTGAAAGTGATGCTTGCCAGCTCTCAGAGGGGCCAGGGCATCTCCTGGGTGGCCTTCTGTTTTTCAGCTGTGAAGTGGAGCTGTGGGATTCCGATGAGCCCATCTCCAGAAAGGAGCTGGAGCGCGGTGTGGCTGGGGCCCATGGCCTGCTCTGTCTCCTCTCTAACCGTGTGGATAAGAAGATCCTGGATGCTGCAGGTGTGTGTTCTGGGTCAACCTGGGCAAGATTCTCGGGGTCTCAGCTTTGTGGGACACATCAGCCTGCAACAGCTGCCCCATAGACAGGCTGCAGTCCTTTCTCTGTGTTCTGAGGCGCTGGGAGGTTACCTGCAGCTTTATCTGGCTTGCAGGTTGCCCTCCACCCTTTTCTACTGTGAGACCCTGAAGGAAGCCTCAGGAGGGCAAAGACCCTGGTGTGGACCCAGTGGGATGGGTGTGAGGGAGGGCAGCCAAGACCCTTGGGCCACAGTTTTGTTTTGTGACCTACATCAAAACTTGCCTTTTCTGGGCCTGTGTGTAGCAGGAGGGCGGCCCCAGCTCAGTGCCCCACACCAGCTGGCACCCAGCATCTGCACAGCCCCAACCCAGGCTCTCAGCCTGGTGTAGGGCAAACATGACATTATGTCCTGATGGTTTGAAGAAAAGGTTTAGATTCAGGGGCTGCTGACTGGGGAGAGAAGCTTTGAGTCAGAGTCAAGCCACCCCTGGAAGCTTTCTAGTGAAGAGGGTACGAGAGGGTCACACCCTGCCACCATCTCAGTGCCCTTGGAGGTGTCCATGGGAGACCCCACGTGTGGCTGAAGGAGACCCAGACCTCACCAGTGGGTAGGCCAGTGGATAAGTCCACTGTCCAAGTCCTCAAGGGAACCCTGACTCTGCTTTTGACTGGGCCAGGACACCTAGTATTGCTGAGACTGTGTCTGTAGATGGCAGAGAGGATTGTCTGGAGTTTTGCCTGCAGAATGGAAACTCTAAGAAAATAATAACAAGCAGGTGTCCCTAGGATAGTCCCTAGTGTCATGGCTTTGAATTCTATAAGGAAAGACACAAACAATGTGTTTTCTGTACAACAGGACCTAATCTCAGAGTTATCAGCACAATGTCCGTGGGTTTCGACCACTTGGCTTTGGATGAAATCAAGAAGCGGTAAATGCAACTGAGCTCTGGGTGGGCCTAGCATGAGGGGCAGTGCCCAGATGGTGCAGAAGAGAGCTGCGTGTTTTCACTTTGTATCCTTCAGTAAGAATGTGAAGTGGCTGATGAAAATTCATCCACATGTGCACAAATCAGTTAAACCTAGTTTGGACATGGTGCATACCTACATTATAATCCCAGCTATTCAGGAGGCTGAGGCAGAAAGATTGAAAGTTAAGGTCAGCCTTGGCAACTTACCTGTCTCAAAAAATTAGAAGGGTGTGGTTCCACATGACTGTAATCCCAGCACACTGGAAGGCCAAGCAGGAAGACTGCAAGTTTAAGCCCATTATATATATAATATTTAATATCATGTATTACATGGTATCACACAAATCCAAGAAACTGGAAACAGTAACCTCTGTCTAGTATCACCCTTTCACATTCATTATATTTTTTGATCCCCACCATAACGCTGGAAGAAGACACAAGTATTGTTTCCTTTTCTGATGAGACAGTTCAGAATGATTTAAATAGTGACTTTCCCCAGACCTTGAACTCTAATCTTCTATTCCATAGTCTTCCCAAAGTGAGAGATAATCAAAATGTGAACAAGGGTTAAGCACTCCTCAGTGCTCATTTAAAGCTTTGAGTTTCCTGGCAGGCAAAGCAATTAAGGAGCAAAGTAACATCATGAAAGAGATACACCAGTAGATATTGGCGAAGGTGCATGAGGCAAAGTTACCATCAGATGTTTGATTTCTAGTGGAATTCGAGTGGGCTACACCCCAGATGTCCTGACAGATGCCACTGCAGAGCTGGCTGTCTCCTTGCTTCTTACCACCTGCCGCAGGTTGCCAGAGGCCATAGAGGAAGTGAAGAAGTGAGTGCTACCTGGTGGGAAAGGGGTTCTGCTCAGCATCTAGGCCCTGAACAGAAGGGTCAGCCTGACCCAGACGTGCTCCCTGTCCCTGGGTGGGCCCCATCTCATGAGCGAGAATTGACCCAGCTAAAATAATTGAAACCCACCACTGAGCTTTTTGCAGATAGAGCATGCTGGGAAGTCATGAGAAATAATTTAAAAAATGGGACAAATAAATTCTGCTGACTGAGGGTCGAAGAGGGAATGCAGATTGGGGACTGCTTCATGGAAGAGGAGGGACATCCCCTTGGGTGCTGAGGATGATTCTGAGACCAGTGATGCCGAAATCAGAAATCACCGAGAACTGGAAGTTGTTTCCTAATCCTTTTGAGAGCTAAACCTGATTGTGCTAACCCCAGTGAGGCCATCATGGTTCCTCAGTAGCAGGAGTGGGGTGCCACCCAGACACTGCCAGGGTGCTGCATAAACTGTGCTGTGGCCACTGTCCTACCTTCCTCACAACCAGAGCTGTGCAGCCTGGCCTAATGGTTCTGGTGCAGGGTTTCAGTGTGCACATGTAGTCAGCAGGCAGTGCAAGAGCTGGGAGCAGTAGCCGGGCGTGGTGGCGCACGCCTTTAATCCCAGCACTCGGGAGGCTGAGGTAGGCGGAGCGTTGTGAGTTCGAGGCCAGCTTGGGCTACAACACAAGCACAAGGCCGGCCTGAGCTATATAGTGCGACCCTGCTTCAAAAAACTAGGGCTGGGAGTTTGGCTCAGTGCCTTAAGCGCCTGCCCTGGCAGGCGCGAGGTTGTGAGTTCAATCCCTGGTGCCGCAAAAAAAAAAAAAAAAAAAAAAAAGAGCTGGGAGCAAGGACAGCAATATGAGCATCATGGATGTGAGCAGACATGGCCCTCAGAAAACAGGCCAGGAGTCTGGCTGGGTATGTGACACAGTGTTGGTGTTCTGCTCATGGTCCTGTCTAGGACCTCTATACCTTCGCTGGAAGTGGCTCAAGATAGGCTCCATTTCTTGCCTACTCAAAGCAATGGGGTTTACTTTTGTTGCTGCTGAGAAGTTCTGAGAACTTGTTCTAGAATCTCAGATCCCAAGTTTGCAACTTGCTGCTCTGAACACCCCTGGTTATGTCATCTTGGGCAGGTTACTCTTTCTAGTCTCAGTTGCCTCATCTACAAAAGGCACGAGAGCCTCTGAGGTCTCTTGCAGTCCTTGATTTCTTTGTCCCAAATGGATTTAGAGTAGTAGTCATCCTTGCTGCACACTTGAAGTGCTGGCTGGCTCTGGTGTTGCTTACTCCACTTTCAGCTCCATGACTTGGAAGCTGGTTTAGACCTTGGACCACGCTTAGGAGGGCAAGTGTGATGATTGCCTGTGGGCCCTGTCTTTCCCTGAGGCCCAGTGCTCACCACCTTACTCCTCTCCACAGGGGCGGCTGGACCTCATGGAAGCCCTTGTGGATGTGTGGCTATGGACTCACGCAGAGCACTGTGGGCATTGTGGGGCTGGGGCGCATAGGTAAGGCTCCCCCTGTGCCCTGACCCCTGTCTTCTCCTACCTGTCTTGGCCCTCCAGACTTGGATCGAGACCCTGATGCCATGTGCCTCAGTTCTGGACATCCTACTTTGGAAAGGGCACTGCCCACAGAGATATCTCTAATGAGAAGAGACAGCCTTGTAAAACATAGGCTGTAAAACACAGGCAAAGGAATAAATAAAACCAGGAGTTTCTTCAGGATTAAGTGATGAAGCCAGTTGCTAGGAGCCAGAGTTCCTTAGGATTTCAGCTCTGTGAAGAGCAGGCGAAGGCTGCAGATGCTGGGTGGGCCCCTGAGGGGTGGTTACTCTGGGGCAGTTTGTCCTCCCCTAGGCTGTAGAGGACTTGGCTTGTGAAGCCTTCACAGGGCCCAGAGAGCTCAGTGGAAAGGGTTTATCTGCAGACATAGCAGAGCTATTTTGCTTCTGGTGGCTGGTCATTGGAGAAGTCTGGCAAAAGGCTCAGGCTCAGCCAGGCTGCTGCCAGTGGTGCTCTGTCACCTGGTAGGGGGGTGAGGCTAAGAGTGTCCAGTGTGAATAACCTGTCTGGCCAGCCAACGGTCTTACTTCTCTCACTGGAGAGTTGCTTGGAAGAGCCCAACAGTTTTGGGTCATGATCTGAGTCTGAAGATCCAACTGCTCATTCCTATTTCAGTATCTTAAATGAAAATGTCATGTAGGTCTGGGGCAAGTTGGCAGTTGAGCAATGCCATCAAAAAATCAAAGGAAGTCTGGATCTACGGAAGGAGGGAGGGGATTGCTGGGGACCCCCAGCTGCAATAAGACAGGACCAGTTAACATAGGGCTACACTAACAAAAGGATCTTCCCCCGAGGACCCCCTATCCCTGGAGTTGCTGACCACTGCCCCTATCTTCTGAAGGGTGGGAACAAGCCACAGACTCTGATCCTTACCTCTAGGCCAGGCCATTGCTCGGCGTCTGAAACCATTTGGTGTCGAGAGGTTTCTATATACAGGGCGCCAGCCCAAGCCTCAGGAAGCAGCAGAATTCCAGGCAGAGTTTGGTAAGTAAATCCTTGATTTCCTGAGGCACCCTGCCTGTGCTTACCTGGGGGATTCTCATCTTTAATGATGGTATTTATAGGCAGAATGTAGGTGTTCCACATGTCCTGGGGCTGGGTAGATAATGTGATACACCAAGACCCCTCTGAATGGCCACTGACTTCATCCAGTTATCAGAGGTGTTGAGGTAGAGACCAGACCTTCAGAAAGCATCTTGGGAGTTTCTAGTGGTGGGGGCAGGGGGAAGGGTCTACTCTGTCTTCTCGCTGTGCCTAACCTCTGATGAAGTCCTGTTCCCCATACCCATAGTGTCTGTTGCCCAGCTGGCCACAGAGTCTGACTTCATTGTGGTGGTCTGCTCCTTAACGCCTGAAACCAAGGGACTCTGCAACAGGGACTTCTTCCAGAAGATGAAGAAAACAGCTGTGTTTGTCAACATCAGCAGGTAGCCTAGGGCCACCCAGCAAGCCTGGAGAGGGGCTGTCCCCACTGCTGTCATATAGGAATTGCTGTGGAATATTGATGAGACCTTAGACTGAGCCTGCCAGACTCCATAGATAACTGACTGACCAAGAACTCAGAAGTATAGTAGAGGCCAGGCAAGAGCTGGGTTAGGAAGAAGAACAAACAGATCAGAGGAGATCCTGGGCCTTCTGGTACCCACAGTAGGCCCAGCTTCAGTGAAGGCCTGGCACACTGTAGTGTGGTTTAGGGGAGGGCCTGATGGGCAGTGAGTCACAAGGGAGCCTCATTTTTCTCTACCAAAAAGAGTCAGACTTTCTGATCCAGAGGTCCCTGCAGAGACCAACATTCCATGCCATTGAGCCTGGTGTGAGTTCAGTGATGGTTTGAACCTTTGCACTCCTGGGCAGACAAGCCTAAAGCTTAAGTTTTCCTAGTTCCCCAAAATGTCATCAGGAGTGTGTTCAGGTCACTGGGATGTAGGCAGATGTCCCTTCTCTGCCATTGTAACTCCTTCCTCACTGATACCCTTTGAACCTTTTAAATCAGTTTGGAAGGCCTTGGATGAGGTCAACCTGAGGGCTCACATATCCTAAAAGTACCCATAATTAGCAGTGTTTAGCGATGAAGGGATGACCTGTGGGTGGCAGAGTACGCAGTGCAAGAACACAGGTCTTCGGCAAATGCCCAATGGTAGCTCTAGTTTCTGTTTGCTGAGCACCTGCAAGTGCCTGGAACTATACAGGACCTGCATTACAATAGTCCTTGTTGCATCAGTATCTTATGATGTTCAGTATGAAGTCTAGAAAATCAGTTCTTCAGTGGCTGCTCATTTTGTTGGATGCAGTAAGGTTTCTTTGCCTAGTGGCATGCTGTGGGTGCCATCGGGTGATCTAGGGATACAACCAGATCAAAGACGCCTGCATGGAGCTCAAGACTAGTGCAGGCTTCTGGGCCCTGTTCATGCCCTAGTGCTTGTGGGTAAGCTTTACTTCTCCCAGCATTCCTGGGAGTTAGGTCGTATTCTCCCTCCCTTACCGAGGAAGTGCCTGAGGCCCAGAGAACTTGAGACATATGGCCAGGGTCAAGTGCTAACTCAGTGGAAAAACTTATTCTGTGGGTGGTTCTGCCCTGAAAGTGGCCTGGTGGGGGAACATGGGGCACCCATACCACCACTGCTATTTCCAGGGGAGATATTGTAAACCAGGATGACCTGTATCAGGCCTTGGCCAGCGGTCAGATTGCAGCAGCTGGGCTGGATGTGACAACCCCAGAACCACTGCCTACAGAGCACCCCCTGCTGACCCTGAAGAACTGTGGTAAGAGCTGCCTTTTCAGTACACTCATCACTGCTCTGCGGGCCACTGTGCCGAGTGTGCTGGGAGTGGCTGGGAAGCTCCATGAACAGTGCTGTGCACAGAGGGACACACCTGGTCTATTAGTGACACTGGTACTTAAGGACGGGAGGGATCCTTCTGGGCATGTCCTAAAGGGGTGACTGGATCTGTTAAAAGAAGTGCCTGGCCACATATCTTACACCAGTACATGTAAGATATGCTGCTAAAATCTGTTGCTCTTATTAGTGTGTGAGGAAAAGTCCTGGCCATACCAGTATTTATAGCTTCTGCCAGCTATTAAGCTATTCTCTTGCCGCAACAAATCCCCTTCTCTGTTCTGCTCTTCGAGTGGGGCTGAGTCCCCTTTTCTGTGCCAGCTGGCCCTAGAAGCCCCCACAGCTTGACCCCTGCTGCCTGTCTGTCTGGGAATGGCACTTCTCCCAACACTTCTGTCCTAGCAGCAGCAGTTCCCTCCTGTTGTGGCTGGAGATGGCCCCAAAAGAGATCTGAATCTGGGCCCCAAAGGCACCTTTCCATCCATCCATTTTAACAATCCCATGTCTTCCCTCTGATCCCCCTACACAAGCGGGTGGTAGATGCTTCACCAGTTCTTATACTTCTCTCTTTGCCTGGTCACCTGGAGGGACTGAGCCACATGGTTGCTGGGCCCCACCCAAGGGCTTCTGCTTCAGCAAGTCTGGGCCATGGCCTGAGGTCATTGGAGGTCATGTACATCTGACAGGCTTGCATGACACTGATGCAGCTAAGCGTGAGACCACTCAGAGAACCTAGCCTTAGTGCTTGCTTTTTTGCCTCTACCTGCTTTATACCCAGTTGTCACAACTTTATACCCAGTTGTTATTTATATTAAGTTCTGTCCAGGTGTTAGTGCGATTTCTAGCTATAGACCCACCATGAGCAGTCAGAATTGTGGGTTGTCCATTTACATTCTGGAATGGAAGCCCAAACAGGTCCTTTGCTACCTTCCCAGTGAATGCTCCCATTATTGCAGCCTTTGGCAACTCTGCTGCCTCAACCCCATGCCAGCCTGCAAGGAACATTGATTGTGATGAAAACTGGCAAAACCCACCCCACCCATGCCTAGTCAGCTTAGTGCCCTGGGCCCAAAGGCAGTTCTAGGGATGAGTGACCTCCCTTGCTCCCTCCAAACAGTGGAGCATGGGGGAGCTCTGGTGTCAACACTTCATCTTGGCATTCTTTTGTTTTTGCAGTACTGGGGATTGAACCCAGGACCTGTGCACTGAACTACATCCCCACCCCATCCCCCTTTTTGAGACAGAGTCTCAGGCTAAGTCATTAAGTTGCAGGGACTGGGCTCAAATATGTTTCTCCTGTCTCAGCCTCCCAGAGTGCTGGGATTATAGATGTGTGCCACCACATACTTCACCTTGAAGTCATTCTGAAGGAGTACAGGCTGTGGATGGTTAGAACTGAGTTCCTAAACTAAGGTGGCACCTGGTTTCACCATCTGCTCCTGAACGGCTGGGTCTAGTAGGTGTCAAGACCCCTGTAGCCCTGTCATCCTTGTGTGTAGGTACAAACCTTTCATACCCTCTAGTATTGAAGTCTCAGTAGCCTGGGGTCGCTCTACTGTTCTCTGAACCCCAGCCCTGGGAGAATGGGATGCTTACTAATAATAATCAAATAGGAAAAGCAAATGAAGGCATATTAAGGCAAGGTCTCTGTCCCTCTTACGTAGGCAAAGCCAAGCCATGTAAGAAGAGTCCACTTTACGAAACCTCAATCCCAAATACTGAGGATTGAACCCAGGGCCTTCCTACTAAGTCACATCCCCAGCCCTTTTTTATTTTTAATTTTGAGATAGAGTCTTGCTAAGTCACTTAAATTGCACAGGCTGGACCCAAACTTCTAGTTTAAGGTCTTGAACCAATCTTTTTAGCTGTGTCTCTTCCCTTTCCTTTCCAGTGATTCTGCCCCACATCGGCAGCGCCACTTACAAGACTCGCAACACCATGTCCTTGTTGGCAGCTAACAACTTGCTGGCTGGCCTGAGAGGAGAGCCGATGCCCAGTGAGCTCAAGCTGTAGCCAGATAGCCCCACATGCCACAGCCAGTGCCTTGATCTTCTGCCAATACACCAGGCTGGATTTGGACCCACAGGTGGGAGCTGAGGGAAAGTCTGATCTGTTGTGATAATGCAAGTAAAGATGGGTACTGGTTGATGTGCTTTGTTACTTCTGTGGCTGCACACATCTCAGCCAAAAGCCTAATTGTGCATTAAATAATTTTCAAAGACTGTCTCAGCCTGTAACTGGAGGAAACTAACACAAAGAGCATCTGTTTCGAACTTAGGACATTCAGTGACCTGCCTGACTTTGCTTCCCATCTGGTCCTCACCCTGAGCACTTGTAGCAGCTTGTCCAATTCCTTCCCACGTCTGTCACCAAGGGTGGAACAAGGGGAGTCTTGTTAATTATGGCGCTTCAATCCAATACCTAGACCATCGGGAAAATGAAGAACACATAGAGCACAGGGGAGTTAACTAGAAGACTAGGTTAGATCAAAACTCTATTGGTTGAAAATAACTTAAGAGGCATGTGGGTTCCTCAATTTCAGAGTTAGTTTTTCTACCTACACTTTGTTCCCTTTGCCCATCTCGTCTTCTACCCCCTACATAGGTGGACACTTTTTCTCTTTTTGAGACAGGATTTCACTATGTAGTTCAATTGGCTTTGGACTCACTGTGTAGCCCTGTTGGCCTCTCACTTGTGGTAATCCTTCTGTCTCAGCCTTCCAAGTACTGGGATTATAGGTCTGGGCCACCACATCCTGATCTTTTTAATCATCTTCTTCCTCTTCCCTAAGGCCAGGCCACCAGCGTTGGCATTGCCAAAGCCTTGCTCTGTGCTAAAGGAATCAGCTTCCACCCTACCCCACCCCACAGTGCGCCAAACTGGCAAATGAAACTGCCAACAGCAGCACAACACAGGGTCAAGCAGCCTCCAGGATTAACTGGGTGACTGAGAACAAAACCTCACTCATATCTACAGCCCAAAGGCAGGAAGTGTGCTGAAAGCAAATGGAATAAATAATTGGAAGAGAACACAAAATTACTGTTATTTGTTGACTGCATTATTATCTTAGAAGCTTGGTTTTAAAAAGTACTAGATGCAGGGCCAAGAAAGAATACAGTACTACTTTTCTGCATTGTTTCAACCTCAACCTAAGCAAAGAAAAGAATATGTATTTAGACGCATGGATATGACAAATGTTTTATTTCAAAATCTCATATTTAAACCAGCATAGCACCACTGACACAGGTGCCCTGACAGAACTTTTTGCTGTTACTACCCGAAAAGATTATGATTATGCCAGGCTATAATTAAGGCTAACCAATCAATATTTAGGTCCCCAATACCAGTTAGAATCCAGGTAGAAACTCTAGGTCATAGGAACCCTGGTTTTCCAGGGAACCTTGGAATTATTTTTTAAGTGCTATAGCATGATTCAGGACACTGGCCCACAGGTTTGCTTCTCACACGTAGAAACTGATTTTAAGAGGTAGATGAGAGATTCCAGGTTCCATCTAGCAGTGGAGAGGCAGGACTCTGGTGTGTGTCAGACACAGGCCCAAAAGGCAAGTTCACATCTGCCTAAGCACAGGTGAGGAGGCAGCTCCTGGTACCACCTCTGAAAGATGGGAGGGAAGGAGAGCTGTGTCACTGGCTCCTTGCATTAGGCCCAGGCAGCACTCTCATTCCACATGCTGACCCACCTGACTCCCAAAGTAAGTCTCCTCCCAGGACACTGGTCCCTACATCATATGGAGAGTGGATGTAGAGCTTCTTGCATCACAACAGGACAGGACAGCTGACAATGAGCCACAAGGAACTGAATTTCACAAGAGACCACATATCCTCCAATAGTCCCCCACATCTGCCCAAAGGAGGAGCTGCAGTTTCCTTGTGAGCTTTCCTCCTGGGGTCGATTCATAGGAGGGGCCAAGGCTTCTATGAACATTAGATTTATCCATAGATGTGTACTGTACATACTAGATTAAGAGAAGTCACACACTTATTTTTGTTTTAAACTACAGATACTTAAGTTTCCTAAACATAAGAACTGAATAAATTCTCTGAATTATGCACAATGGTTATTTCTGAGAAAGTTGTATAAAAAAAATGAACCCATGTTTGTGCATGAGCTAAACTGAACTCTACAGAGATACATGAACCTGGGCTGTTCCCCAGGGGATGGTCAAAATGGGTGCCATCAACACAGCACAGGACAGCAAGGTGGGACGAGGAAAGTGAGGCAAGAGGCCTCGGGAGGCCCTGGCCAGTGACTCAAATGCCTCCTGTCTCAGATGCTACTGGGTGACTTCGGTACTATGGGCTGCAGCATCCCTTACAAAGCCTAGAAAAGACTGATCCATGAATGCTACTATGTTTGGATTTCAAACAATTTTAAATCCTCAGTATTGGGTTGGAGAAGCAACAGTAAAGTTAAGGGTCTATACTTTTAAAGAATAGTACATAATGGTAATAAAAACCCATGGGAGGTGACATTATTTTTGGTTAGTTGTAACTGAAAACAGTAATCTAGGGAGAGAGGCCATGCAAGGAAGGGGAACATGAAGAAACAGTGGAAAACAGGCTTGTCCTTGGGTGGAATGTGTCAGACTGAACTGGCCTTCAGTGTCTGATGGAGCAAAGGGCAGTGGATCATGAAATTGCCACAAAGCATGACTCCACATCATCAGAACAAAGACAAATAACTAGCTCTCTTCTGACTTCCAAACATTGAACTGTAACATTGGTAACACAAGTTGGTTAAAATTCTGTTAAAACAGCACATACAGAAACAATATCTTACTTGTCACTCCCTACAAGTACATACTCCATTTACGACTTTGTCTTTAAAACCAGTAAGAAAAAAAAAAAAAAAAAACTGTTAAAACATCTACTCAACAGACTCAAAAGTATATACACCTATTAGTCCAAGAGAATGCTCGTCTGGACCCAGTGTCAGCACCATCAAAGTGCAGTGTCTTGACTGCAACTCAGATGAAAATAAAAAATACAGTACTTTCTGAGGTCTAGGACTAGCTCAGAATTTAAAGCATTTGTGGCAGACAGGCATGTCCTCAAGGGTCTTCCTTTCAGACAGATACCAGGTTACCACTGGTTACACATAAGTGCATTTTGCATCACTGTACAGAGATATAATATTTCCATTGGGGGTATAGGAAATTTAATTAAATGCTTCACAGAGCCTTACAAAAATTGCTAAAAAATTGTTTTGCACTTCCATTTTTTAATTTTTTTAAGTGTGCCACTTTTAACAACATCACTTACAAACTACTTTATGACTGCATTACTCAACCCTAAGAAAGAACTTGGTTCCAGGGATCTACTGCATCTCATTCCCAAGGTGTGCACTTCACTCAGAAATGCTACAGCCAAGGGCTACCTGGTGACGGTTTTGCACTTAATAACTCAAAATTTGCAAGAGCCACCAGGCAGCGGAGGCCTCAAACCCAAAGGCGTTAACTGCCCACCAAAAGTGATTTTAGTTTGTCCCACAACTGGCCCTGGCACTGTCTCATGAGGACAGTTAGAGCAAAGTGCTGGGAAGATTGCTGCTCTGCCACCGCAGGCAGGTAGTTTTTGAATGTTTATACAGGTGGCTGGACTGACTAAACCGCTTGCCACACTTCAGGCAGGCATACGGCTTTTCACCTGTATGAACACGGATGTGCTTCTTGCAATCTGTCAAAGTCAGAAAAGTTTTGCAGCAGATTTTGCAGGCATACTTGCGAGCTCCCTCTACAACCAAGACATTGTGCTCTGATAAGGCCTTCTTGCACTTTGACAGGACATCAGCAGATGCCCTGGTCAACTGCGGAGGGCCAGGCTGGGAGGGATGGCTGTTTTCAAAAGAGGATGTGGCCCCATTCATCATTAGTTGGGAACTGGCAGAGTTTTCTGGCATCTGTGAACTCCTGACAGAAGTTACAACTGGCATTTTAGGAGCTATGCGGCGGTAGTATGGAAAGTTACTGGCTCCTCCTCTTGGGGAACCCATCATTACTCTGGAAAAGGAGGAATGGAGTCCCAAACCAGACCTGGAAAAATCCATCCCAAACTGCTCTCCCTGGTAGCCTGAAGCCTGCACACAGGGCAGGCCCATCACCTCCTGCATGGGCCTGACAAAGTGTGAGTCTGCTGGCTCACTGAATGGATTCTCCACATGGGAGCCAGGGGCAGAGGAAGAGCTGCCTGCAGGCCCAGCCTCTGGACTCAGCAAGTAAGGGGCCTCGCCCTCCAGCCGGCAATCACTAGTGGTGTTTGGGATGTTATCATCATTGTTCTGATTTGCACTAAAGTTACTTCCTCTGCTCTTGTTGAGAAAATTTGAAATACTAAATGTGGACTTATGTTCTAGGTTATTTGTGACTTCCAAAATGTGGATGTCACCTACCCTGTCTGTGCTGGACTGGGGATCTGAAAAACTCCGATCACTGCTTTCAGGGCTAAGGTCTATCTTCTCGGCACTGACCACAACTCCTTCCACTTCCACAGACTCGCTGCCTTCTGCTTGGGAGGTCACATCACTCACTTCATCCTGAGGCTCAGGTGAGCTCAGGGGCTCAGATTTAACTACCACTCTCATGTGCTCCTTCTCACCAAGGCCAACTTCAGCATTTTCACACTGGAAACCACTTTTTTCGGTTGCAGCGTCCTGCTCAAAACCAGTCTCAACCTGAGTTGCACGCGAGGCCATTGACAATTGTGCCATGTTGCTGGCGGTGTTATCAGATTGACTGGGCACCTGGACATCTTCTTGAGCACCAAAAGATTGGTCAAACATGATAGCACTGTCTTCCTGGTTGTCAGTCATTCCATCAGGCTTAGGATTATCCACAATTTTCAGAGAATCTGGTGAAAAGAACTCCTCCCGGGAATGAACCCCTGAAGGCCCGTTCTCTGGCGTGACATCTGAAATGGCAGACTCATCCATGGAGGGCCGGAGGCGCTGCCTGGCCCGCTCCTCTGCAGACTGCTTGCGCTTATGAAGGCGTCTCATAGGGAAGGGCGTCCGCTGGTCCATGTTACTGCGCATTGATGAGCTCATGGGGGTTGGCTGCTCCTCGCCACTCTGGCTGGAATTGAGGGCTGAGCTCACGATGCTTAGTCCCAGCTGCTGCAGCATAAAGGAGCGTTGCATGCGGGCACTTTGCTCCTGTATGCGCTCACTGGGGGGAGACATGGGCAGTGTCCTTGTTGTAAGGTAATGTTTACATGCCTTAACAACAGAGTTCAAATGCAGGTGAGAGGCTGCCAATAAGACGTCCATAACATTGCTCTCTCCCAGCATGAGGGTGGAGGTATACATCATGTCAATCAGTGCAGCAAAGGCCTCCGCAGTCACTACTTCGCTATCAAGCTGGATCATGTTCATGGTCTGATCTCCTTCTGCCACTGAGAACAGAGCTCGGAAATGCGTGCTGCATGCTGCCAGCACAGAGCGGTGGGCTTTGAAGTGTCTATTCCCCACTACAATGACACAATCACAGAGCTGGCCATGAAGTCTCTGGTAGTTCAGCTGTTGGAAAATCTGTTCAAAGTGACCAGGAAAATCCATGATCCTATAAGAAAGACAAAGAAAAAAAGTGTTAAGGTTTAGAGAAATTTAAGTCAAAGCCAAAACATAAAAGGAATGATGGAAAAAGATTTGAATGGCCAAGCCTAGACCTTTTCAAGCTTGTGATGTTGCTGACGAGCACACAGACAAAGATTCAGCTTTTACCCCCAGGAGCATGCAATACACACATAGGCTCGTTCACGAGCTGCCCTTCACAGTTCATGTGACCCATTTACAACGAGGGTTGGTGTTAGAAAAGACCGATGTGTGGTGAAGCCATATCTCTGTGACATTCTGCAATCCCTAAGGACAGTGAATTATCGCCTAGATATTCCGGACAGTCTTAGAAACCTTAAATAAGTGAAAAGGGAAATTTCTAGTTATTAATGATTGTAGATTGCACATGTACATTAGTACCTAGTCTTTTTTTTTTTTTCTTTTGTACCAGGGAATGAACTCACAATCTTGCGCTTGCCAGAATTTAGTCATTCTCGTAAACTCATTACAAATGCACTTTTCTTTTTGTCTTAAAGGAATAAATGGTCAAAAACCCTTGAAGGTATAAGCCCCCTGTCTTGGTTATTTTTCCCTTCTTGCTGAGACAAAACACCTGACACTCAAAATTAGGGAAGGAAAGGTTTATTTAGCTTACAGTTTTTGGAGGTTTCAGTCCATAATCAGCTGGCTCCAAGGCAGGGTGGCATGGCACTGAGACAACACTTCAAGGCAGCAGCCAGAGCAAAAAGCAGCCAGAGTAAAAGGGGCAAGAACAAGCCATTTCTCCTCCCTTATATTGTACACAGGACACCCCCCCTCCCAGGGTGGGTGTAGCATTCACAAATCTCCTTGCCCTGCTTTGGACAAGAGGAGGATGTTTACAAAGTAAGAACCCTGGCTCCCCCACAAGTCTCTCAGTTAAACTTCTGACCTTTGACACAATGAACAGGTAGCTGCTGGTGCTCTACACATGAATGTAAATGTAAAGAGTGATTCTGGGAAGTGTGATGGAAATATTCTAAAGTTTGATTGTGGTCACAGTAGTACAACTCACAAATTCACTAAAAATATATGAATATACACTTAAAGAAATTTTATAGCATATACATTATAACTCAAGAAACTCCAGTAAACTATACTTCAATTTTTAAAATCATGGAAAAGGAAAATAAGAGATGAACAAACTTGTCCAAAGCCATTTTCTTTCATAATCCAATTTTGAACTGTGGGGATTCTACAAGACCACCTAAACTG
Source organism: Dasyprocta punctata (assembly GCA_004363535.1). Classification (NCBI taxonomy): domain Eukaryota; kingdom Metazoa; phylum Chordata; class Mammalia; order Rodentia; family Dasyproctidae; genus Dasyprocta; species Dasyprocta punctata. The sequence continues at coordinate 66,786 of RJWM01005446.1, read as the reverse complement.
ACTACTTAGAATATCATATATATCTTTGAAGATACTAAGGAATTGTTATTTTTTTTCCTTAGGTGTAATTATGGTATTGTGATTTTTAAAGAGTATTTTTTTTAAAGAGATGTCATTTACAGATGAAACCATATGATTCTATGATTTCCTTCAAAAATTGTGTATTTAAATTTTTTTCATAAATCATTTAAAAAAGGAAAGAAGAATCTACATGGCTTTCTAGTGCTAAATTTGAAACCACTAAATGCCTATACACTTATACTTTCTGGACTCACTAGAAACAAGAACTTGGTTATTTTCTGATCCAAGAAATGACTACATTATCTAAGAGTGTGTGGACAACTGATCCAAAGTACCTACCCTACACTTGGGACAGCCTCTCTTTAAATATGGTTACAAAAGAGGGTCACTCTTTGGGGCCTCTGTTCACAAGGCTGTGTAGCTGATCAAGACACACAGCTAAAATGCACGTTACAGCCTTTGTAACGAATGACACTGATGGACAACTATTTCAAAGAAAACAAGAGACATTATTATAGCCACTGTTGATTTCCTGTTGTCGTTTTGAAATCCTGTGTTACTTGCATTGTTTTGCTCTGATCTGCTTTGTTCTGTTCTGTTTTGTTCTGTTATATTCTCTTTAAAATAAAATTTAAAAAAAGAATGAAACTCTTGCTTCTGGGATCAGAGGCTGAATCTAACAGCTTACTCCCACAATGCAAACAGACTGAACATCTAATGTCCCCAAGTACTAGGAATAGAATGACCAACATGACAGATTAAAACCAGACCTGCTAGCACAGGCCTGTAATCCCAGCATTCTGGGTGGCTGAGGCAGCAGGATCCTTGCAAGTTCAAGACGAGCCTGGGCTACAAAATGAGCTCAAGGCCAGCCTGAACTGCATAGAGAGATCCTGTCTCAAAACAAAGGTGGACTGGGCCAGCCATAGTGACACATGCCAGTACTCAGGAGGCTGAGGCAGGACTACTCCAAGTCTGAGGCCAGCCTGGACTATATTGCCAGTCCAAGGCCAGCCCAAACTGCATAGCAAAACACTGTCTCAAAATCAAAACAAAACAAAACACAAAACGAAACAAAGGGGCTAAGGATGTGACTTAGTGAAAAACTTGTGGGGATTCAACCCCCAGTACCACAAAACAACAAAAACAAAAAACAACAATAATAAAAACCAAAGACATCTAATCTCTCAGGAGAAACAGATACATTAACAGGAAAGTCCAACAAAATATTATAAATGCTATGTATGATAGGGAAAGAACAAGGTGCATGAGGAGACAAGGAGGGGCTCCTTCCTTTTAAAGTGGTGAAGGTAAGGAGTGTAAAAGACTCGGGTTAGGGTTTGAACCAGAGATTCGCTATTCAGGACACCAGGTGAGTGGGATGGGACTGGGCACCACACAGAAAGCTAAAGCTTAAAGCCTGGGGCCGGGGATATACCTCAGAAGCACAGCACCTGCCTGGCAAGCACAAGGTCCTGAGTTCAAATCTCAATACCCACCCCCCCCCAAAAAAGATAGGAGTAAATCTTAAAGCCTGCAGGTACAGATAAGACTCCACCTCTCACTCCTTCCACTGCTCAGCAACTAGAGCAGCAGCTGGACTCCTACCACCCAAGAAGGTGGATAAGATTCCCCTCTGGAGAACAGTATTTGGGGAATCTCCCAAGAATACCTGGATCCCCATTTAATACCCATATAATGAATCCCACTGGCTCACAAAAACCACCCATCCACTCTACTTCCAATCACAGTCACTGCTTTACTTTCAGATATGAACATTAAAGAGCAACAACAAAGTAGAAGAGAAAAACCCCTCACCCAAGACAAAATACTTAAAGCGGGGCGCATTTGGAAGGGACAAACAATGCAGGAGAAAAAAGAAAAAAGAAAACCAAGGGGAAAATCTATTATTACATCCTCATTATTATTACAATCAATGAAACAATACAGTTTTTAAAGATAAATATTTAGGGAATAAGTTTATTATTAATTGAAAGTATCAAAAAACTTTAAAAAGTTAATAGAACAGCTAAAAGAGGATGGTTCAGGAAATCACACAGACAAGACAAAGGTGAGATAAGTGACTGAATAAAAAAGGGAGATTAAAGAGGCCCAAGTACACAAGGACAAAAGACAGAAAACAGAAGGAAGAAATAATTAAGAAATAAGACCAACTAAATTGACAAGGGGATGGAGCTCTTGCAATAGGGAAGAGAACCACGGGAAATAAGGCAAAGTGTGAAAAGGAGAGAAAGGGGAAATAAAAAGAATAAAAATATGCCATGTACCAGAACCTAGTAACCTCAATTAATGTAAACATTATATGCCATAATGAGCTAAGATTAACACTATAATATCAAGAATGAAAATTGCGATAGGGGAACCAGAGGAGGAGGGAGGGAGGGAAAGAGGTGGGATAGGAGAGGGGAAGGAGGATTAAAAAAAAAAAAAAAGGCGGGCGTGGTGGCACACGCCTTTAATCCTAGCACTTGGGAGGCTGAGGTAGGAGGAGCGTTGTGGGTTCGAGGCCGGCTTGGGCTACAACGCGAGCGTAAGACCGGCCTGAGCTACATAGTGCGACCCTGCCTCAAAAAACCAGGGCCGGGAGTTTGGCTCAGTGGCTTAAGCGCCTGCCCTGGCAGGTGTGAGGTTGTGAGTTCGATCCCCGGTGCCGCAAAAAAATAAAAAAATAAAAAAAAAATAAAAAACCTGTAGTATGTACACGTAATCATTCCCTAAGATGACTGTTAAACTGCAGGTACTGTAAACATGTATTAATAAAAAAAATTTTTTTAAAAAGAAATAAGACCAAGTGGTGCAAACTGAAGCCCTGCACAGCGAACTCTATCCAGCTGTGCAAGCTCAACACTTCTCTCAGAACCTGGTAGGGACCCGCCCAGCACGCCCAGTCAGCCGGGGACCTTTGGGTAGGTCCTTTGGGGCCTGATTGGGCCTCACCCAGTGACCCCAAGTGGCGAGGGAACCACCTGTGCTCAGTGGTTGGATCCGCAGTCCTGCACAGCAAGCACCATCCAGCCGTGCAAGCTCAGCACCTCGCTTGCAACCTGATAGGGCCACACCCAGCAACCCCAAGCAGCTGGGGAGCTTTGGTGTGCCACATGGCCTGAGCTGAAGCCCTGCACAGTGCACTCCATCTAGCTGTTTAGCCTTGGTATGCCACTCAGAACCTGGTAGAGTCCTGCCCAGCAACCTCAAATAGCTGGGGAGCTTCGGAGGACCACGTGGGTGTGCTGAAGACCCACCCAGCATACTCCCAACATTTGAGGAGACTCCAAGTGCCACTAGTGATCTGGTAAGGCCTGACCAATGACTCCCACTCAAGTGGGGAAACTCCCTGCAGTAGGGACAGATATCCTCAACCCAGGAAGCAACTGAAACCTTGTATTCAGCTTCTCCAGGGGAATACAGGAAAATGACAAAACACAAGAGCAAAATGCAATCTCAAACCTCCAGCCCAACCCAAACAAGCCAAGGAGACATGGACATAGAAGGAAATGTAAGTCATACACCTGAAACTTATGAAATGATAGCAACTGAAGTAAAGAAACAAGTCCGTGAAGCTATAAAGGAACTCAGATCAGAAATAATCTCCCAGGTAAAAGAAGAAATGATAAGCATAATAAAAGAAATGCTGAACACATCTAAAGAAGACATAGTTAAAAAAATTGAGGAGCACTCCAAAAAGATAGAAACCTGGAATGAACAATATAAGAAAGACACAGAATGCACGAAACAGATGCAAAGAGATATCCAGAAAATCAAAATCTCCATTGAAAGCTGGCAAAACCACCTCAATGAATGTGAAGATAGATTTTCAGACTTTGAAGAAAAGATTGCAGCTAATGAACAGGAAAGGAAAGATCTTTTAAAAATAACAAGGAATCAGGAAGTAACAATTCAACAGTTGCAAGATGATACAAGGAAAAACAATATAAGATTGATAGGGGTCAATGAAAAAGAAGGTGACAACACAAATAATATCAAAAGTCTATTTACAGAAATAATAGTTGAAAATTTCCCAAACATGGGAAAGGAAACTGACATGCAGATAAGTGAAGCATATAGAACTCCAATTAGCCAAACCAAAATAAAATCTATACCCAGACATATAATAACATCCCAGAAATTCAGCATAAGAACAGAATATTAAAAGTTGTTAGAGAAAAGAGACAGATCACCTATAGGGGAAAGTCCATCAGAATCACAGCAGACTTCTCAGCACAAACAATGAAATCAAGAAGAGCATGGAGTGAGGTATTTCAAATCCTAAAGGAAAATAATCCAGATTGATGTAATCTGCAAAACTGTCCTTCAAAATTGATGGAGAAATAAGATATTTCCATGACAAAGAACAGCTGAAGAACCTCATGACCACCAAACCAACCCTGCAAAGAATACTGCAACATATTCTAGATAGGCATAAAAGGGACTATGACTTCAGAAACACCAACAGAAAAAAAACACTAGGCAAAGCAAACAATTAAACAGAGGGGAAAGGTAAAGAAACAACAGCAGAAAGATAACATGACAAAAACAAGCCAATATATATCAGTTATAACTATTAATGTAAATGGCCTCAATTCACCAATTAAAAGAAACAGACTGGCAGAATGGATTAGCAAACAGCATCCAACCATATGCTGTATACAAGAAACCCATCTAACCCAAAAGGAAATTCATAGATTGAAAGTCAAAGGATGGAAAACAATACTCCATGCAACAGGTACCCAAAAAAAAAAAAAAAAAAAAAAAAAAAAAAAAAAAAAAAAAAAAAAAAAAAAAAAAAAAA
>RJWM01005446.1:0-61855 GCA_004363535.1 Dasyprocta punctata | reverse complement strand
TGGGAGCACCCAGCTATATAAAACAAATATTAATAGAAATGAAAAATCAAATAAGCAATGACACAATTGTAACAGGAGACCTTAACACCCCATTAACACAAAGAGACAGATCAACTAGATGGAAAATCAGCAAAGAAATGGCAGAACTGAATCAATCTTGTGAACAAATGGACTTAGTAGACGTGTAGAGTGTTCCACCCAACATCAGAATATACATTCTTCTCAGTTGCACATGGTACGTTCTCTAAAACAGACCATATACTAGCCCACAGAACATGCTAAAATAAATGCAAAAGAAGTGAAATTATTCCATGCATATTATCTGATAGTGCCATGAAACTAGAAATTAATGACAAAAGAAACTGAAAAACTCCATAAACACATGCAAATTAAATAATACACTCCTGAACAATCAATGGGTCACAGAAGAAATTAAAGAAAAGAATTAAACAATATCTACAAGCAAATGAAAATACAAATACAACTACCAGAACCTGTGGGATGCAATGAAAGCAGTTTTCAGAGGGCAATTTATTGCAGTGAGTTCCCACATCAGGAGAACAGAACGAACACAAGTAAACATCCTGATGTTATACCTCAAACATCTAGAAAAAGAAGAGCAAGTCAAGCCCAAAGCCAAAAGAAGGGAGGAAATTATAGAGACTAAGAAAACAATGCAAAAGATTAATGAATCAAAGAGTTGGTTCTTTGAAAGAATAAATAAAATTGATAAGCCCCTAGCCAACCTAATTTAAAAAAGGAAAGAAAGCCGGGCGTGGTGGCGCATGCCTTTAATCCCAGCACTCAGGAGGCTGAGGTAGGAGGAGCGTTGTGAGTTCGAGGCCAGCTTGGGCTACAACGTGAGCGCAAGGCCGGCCTGAGTTTGGCTCAGTGGCTTAAGCGCCTGTCTGGCAGGTGTGAGGCTGTGAGTTTGATCCCCGGTGCCGCCAAAAAAATAAATAAATAAATAAAAAAGGAAAGAAAAAACTGGAATTCACGTAGTAATGAATGAAAAGGGTGAAATCACTACAAACCCTGGGGAAATATAGAAGATCATCAATACCTATTTACTCTCATAGGTTTGATAACACAGAAGAAATGGACAGATTCCTAGAAACATATGAATTATCAAAGCTGGATCAAGAAGATGTAAAACTACTGAATAACGCAATCTAATTAATGAAGTTGAAAATGTAATTAAAACCTTACCAACAAAGAAAAGCCCAGGTCCTGATGGATTCACACCTGAATTCTACAAGAAATTCAAGGAAGATTTAATGCCAACACTCCTCAAACTCTTCAATGAAACTGAAAGGGAAGCAATTCTCCCTAACTCATTCCTGGAAGCAAGTATTACCCTCATACCAAAACCAGAGAAAGACCCAACCAAAAAAAAGAACTACAGGTCAATCTTGCTAATGAACATAGATGCGAAAATCCTCAGTAAAATACTGGCAAACAGAATGCAGCAAGTCATCAAGAAGATTATGCACCACGACCAAGTGGGATTCATCCCAGGAATGCAGGGATGGTTCAACATACGCAAATCAACCAACGTAACACACCATATCGATAGAGCCAAAGACAAGAATAACATGATCATTTCAATAGATGCAGAAAAAGCTTTTGATAACATCCAACACTCATTCACGATAAGAACCCTACGGAAAATTGGAATAGATGGTCTTTACCTCAATCTGGTTAAAGCCATCTATGACAAACCAACAGCCAGCATCATATTAAATGGTCAAAAACTGAAAGCTTTTACTCTAAAATCAGGAACAAGACAAGGATGTCCATCATCACCACTCCTATTCAATATAGTGCTGGAAATATTAGCCAGAGCAATTAGACAAGAGAAAGAAGTAAAAGGAATAAGGATAGGAGAAGAAGAAGTTAAATTATCATTATTTGCAGATGACATGATACTTTACATAGAAGATCCCCAAAAATCCATTGAAAGACTTGTAATAACTAAATTCAGTAATGTAGCTGGATACAAAGTCAACACTCAAAAATCAATAGCATTCCTGTACACAAACAACAAAGTCACTGAGAGAGAAATAAGAGAAACCATACCATTCACAATAGCATTCAAAAAAATGAAATACTTAGGAATCAATATAACAAAGGAAGTAAAAGATCTATTCAGTAAAAATTTCAATACTCTGATAAAAGAAATCAAAGAGGATCTCAGAAAATGGAAAGACATTTCTTGCTCATGGATAGGAAGAACAAACATTGTGAAAATGGCCATTCTCCCAAAATTGTTATACAGATTTAATGTAATTCCAATCAAAATACCATTAGCATACCTCACAGATCTAGAGAAATCATTCCTAAAATTTATCTGGAACCAGAAGAGACCTAGAACAGCAAAGGCAATTCTGGGCAACAAAGACAAGGCAGAAGGCATCACAATCCCTGACTTAGAGTTACACTATAAAACTACTGTGATAAAATCAGCATGGTACTGGAATAAAAACGGACCTGAAGATCAATGGAATAGATTAGAAGATACAGCCACAACTACGAACACACTTAGCCACCTTATCTTTGACAAAGGGGCCAAACATGATCACTGGAAGAAAGATAGCCTCTTTAATAAGTGGTGCTAGAAAAACTGGCTTTCTGTATGCTGAAAACTAAAACTAGACCTATGCCTATCACCATGCACTGAACTAAAGTCAAAATGGATCAAAGATCTAAATATTAAAACAGAAACACTAACTCTGCTGGAAGACAAAGTAGGTAGAAATCTTGAAGATATAAGGGTAGGCAGAGAATTCATGAACAAAAATCAAACTGCATGGGAAATACTTCCCAGAATCAATAACTAGGATGTCATCTTATTAAAAAGTTTTTGCATGTCAAAGGAAATCCACAAATTAGGAAAAAATCTTAGTCACCTGTCCCTCAGACAAAGGACTTCTATCTAGAATATATAATGAATTAAAGAAAATCAGACACCAGAAATTCAAAGACCCAATCCAAAAACGGGCATCTGAGATGAATACACATGTTTCGGCTGAAGAAATACAAATGGCAAATAAATACATGAAAAAATGTTCAGCATCATTGATCATTAGAGAAATGTAAATTAAAACACCACTGAGATTCCATCTCCCTCCAGAAAGAATGGCCAGGATCAAGAAAAACACCAATAACAAGTGCTGGAGAGGATGTGGGGAAAAAGGAACTCTCCTGCACTGTTGGTGGGCGGGTAGACTGGTGTAACCACTGTGGAAATCAGTCTGGAGGTTCCTCAAAAAGCTGGGATTGGAAGTCCCATTTGACCCAGCTATTCCACTTCTGGGCATATTCCCAGAAGAACTGAAAACATGATACCACAGTGATCTATGTGCACCCATGTTTATAGCACCACAATTTGTAATAGCCAAATCTTGGAAACAACCTAAATAACCATCAACCAAGGAATGGATAAAAAAGATGTCGTACTTTTATACAATGGAGTACTACTCAGCTATAAAGAAGGATCACATTGAGGCTTTTATAGGAAAATGGATGTGACTTGAGACCATACTCATAAGTGAAATAAATCAAATTCACATGTGTAAATATTGTATTGTCTCCCTAGTGTAAGAAACTGAAGGAGTAAATAAGATACAAAATCTTCAGTAAATATTGTTGAAGGGTAACAAACTGCCCAAAGAGGGGAAAAATAAATCAGATAGGGAAAAGCAGAAAAGAGAAAAGAGAAAAATTTGTATATATACACTTAAGATGGCTAAGAAGATTGTGTTACTAATTCTATTAGTTCTTGGAACAAAACAGTTAACAGTCATAGGATTAGATGAATTTGGCAAGTCTGTATCTGGTAATCTGAGTAACACTTTTGAAGATGACTATGCAAAATAACAACCTTAGTTATGTTCCTACCACCTTTTTCTGCAAGCCTGTATTGTTATTGTTTTGGGCTCTTTGTTATTGTTATTTATTAGTCTCTTGTTTCTTGTAATTTGTTATGTTTTGTTTTGTCTTTCCCTCTAATACAGAAAGGATAGATGCACATGTATAGGCTTATAAACCTAGAACTTTTCCTAAACGGTTTACAAGAGTTGATTTTATTACAAGTGATGGTATGAACAGCTACTTTGAAGAAAACAAGACATTATGGTAGCCATTGCTGATTTCCTATCATCTTGTTGTGAAGTCCAGTAATGCCTTTATCCTTTGTTTTGATTGCTCTTAGTCTGTTCTGTATTATTTGATTTCAATATGTGTGAAAGTGTGGACAATTAATTTTGAAGAGAACAAGAGACATTATGGTAGCCATTGTTGATTTTCCTATTGTCCGGCTTTGAAAGCCTGTAATGCTTTCATTCTTTTGTTTTTATCAGTTTTATACTATTGTGTTTTTTTTTAATTCATTGTGTGTGAAGATATGGACAACTATTTCGAAGAAAACAGACGTTATGGTAGCCACTGCTGATTTCCTGTTATCTTGTTTGGAAAATCTGTGTTGCTTGCATTGTTTTGTCCTGATCTGCTTTCTTCTGTTCTGTTTTGTTTTATTCTCTTTAAAATAAAATTAAAAAAAAAAAAAAGAAATAGGACCAACTTCCCAGACTGAAAAATTTGCTTATGAAGACTAAAAAACTATGCATGAACAAATCCCAAGGTGGCTCATCACAGTGACATTTTATAACAATGGGATTAAAGACTGATATATGGTTTCTGGAGACCTGAGTTTGAGGGAGTAGGGGCAGAGATAAAATTTATATCAGATTTCTCCGAAGCAATAATGAAAGCCAGAAGATGAAAGTACCATCCAAATTCTCTAAAAAACTTATTTCCAACTTAGAACTCCACAGCTAACCAAACTTTTAATCAACTATGAGGGTACAAGGAAGCATTTTCAAGCAAGAACCCAAATGTTTACCTCTCACATCTCAGGAAGTTACTAAAAGACATGCTTAAGCAAGCTGAAAATAAACCAATAAAAGGAAATAGTGTAGGAAAAGGGGGACCCACCACAGAAGATGGAGAAAGAGAATCTATATGTAATAATAAAGCCCAAGATTAAAAGCTAGGCTGTGGGTCTGGTGAGCAACCAGTTCAGATTGAAGCAAGAAGACAAAGCCAGAAGTCTCCAAGGGTGTGTGTGTGGTGGTGGTGGTGGGGTGGATGAATCACCTGATAATACAGTTCAGAGTCCTGAGTTTTTATCAAATTCATCACACTGAGAATATATGTCACTTAAAAATAAAAGAAAAATTTCTAATGAGCCAATGATTAGTTCCAGGAAAAATCAGAAGTGGTTTAGTTGTACCACACCATGTGGTTCATTTGTGGACAATATTTACATAGTCATAATAATACAAACACAGAACCAAATCTGAGCTATTCAGAGAGTGATGGGAGGAAAATTTGTGTGAGATGTAGGGCAGAGGAAAAGTGGTGTAATAAACTTAAATCCTCAGCTGCTCTATTAGTCAAAAAATATGGTCAGACATAGGTTATCTGAAAAATGGTAAAATAAGTATATATTACTTAGAAATACAGAAGTCATTGATGGAAGAAATACCTGAAACAACTAAATGTGGTTGCTTCTGAGGATTGGGAGCTTGGAGGAAAAAAGGACAGAACAGGGGACTACTCTGTGTGTGTGTGTGTGTATGTGTGCACGCGTGCGCACGCGAGTACGTGTGTGTGTGTACATGTTTGAACTATAAGCCTTATGAAACTATGTGGTTTTGAACATATAAATACATACATACAAAATTAAATTTATATCAGGTTTTATAGCACGTGCTTGTAATCCCAGCATCTTTGATGCTGAGGTAGGATTACAAATATGTGAGCCCAGCTTGGGCAACTTAGCAAGACCTTGTCTCTCACATACATACATACATACATGCATGCATACATACATATGGCAAGGAGGTAACTCAATACAAAAGCCCTAGGTTCAATCCCCAGTGCTGGGAGGAAAAATTACATCTTAAGGAATACAATAGATCCTTGATAATCTAAAGATATAAACCCAGAGATCTTTGCAAATCTCTAAATTCACAAATATTATTATGGCATTTCACAAAAACTGCTGCAAACTGAAAGCAACATAGACAGACCTCAAGATAGAGATGGAATATCCAGGCCTACATACCTTCCTGAGGAATAAGCAATAAAATGATGATTTTGTTCTATAAAACTTCCTCTGAGAAGTGGGGTCCATGGAAACCCATTTTTGGGTCCCCTCCTGTCTCTCAGGAGCTCTTTCTCTCAAAAATTTTTTCTACTCTTAGCTTCTATTCCTTAGAATATATTCTTCGATTTCAGGGAACATGAACTGGGCATATCTGACATCTAGCAGGTTAGGAGCTACATTTTGCCTGTATCAATATTTTTATTGATCTTATTTTCAATCTTCAAAACACCACTTCTAGGCAGGAATTAATAAACACAATTTTAAATCAGTGTTTTAAAAGGACAGTAACATTTTGTTTAATGCTTTTCTTGTTCAGGAAGAAGATGAGATAAAAATAGCTTACTTTTTAAAATGTTACAAACTACTACCTTCAAAAAAAGCCACTCAGTTAATGTCAAACTCTTAATATTCTCTGCTTCCTATAGAAAAAGCATAAATAGCTGGGCACAGTGATATATACCTGTAATTCTAGTTACTCAAGGGCAGAAGAAACATGAGCTCAAGGCTGGCCTAGGCAACATAGTGAAAGTCTATTCCAAAATAAAGTAAATATAAAGGACTAGAGATGAAACTTGGCTTTCATTCTGGGTTGAATTTTCAGTACTGAGGAAAAAATACCAATAAAGAAACTGTGGTCTCAGAAGCACACTCTTAAGGAAATTTTCCTAGGAAACAGTGACCTTTGAGAAGAGGCTACTGAGATAGCCAAAAAGATCCCCAACAAAGAGTTTTAAACAATATTAGAAGTAAACAGTTCAACACAAACTTTTAACCTTCTATCAGCCTAGATCTTCAGTTCTACACTAGATCTCCTCTCCCCTCTATTATAGTCCTTGAGATCAACTGAAATTCTCCTCAGGCTCTTCTCAAAACACTTTAGGGATGCCTAAAACCTCCTACTACGTCTCGCTGGCAGGCTATCTTCAAGGAAGACAAAGACTAAGGCTACATAAATTCTGAAACTAATACGGTGACATGATCAAAACTTAAACATAGTAATAGCAGTGCAAAATTATGTTTGAAGATATTCCAAACTAATTTTAATGGCAACATCCTTTCATCCCAATAGAATAATTTAATTTATGATCATTTAGATTGGCAATGGACATTAAATCCACTTAAATCAAAGCTAATAATGGCAAAAAAAAACCTGGCAATTAGATTTTTCAGCTGTCTAACTCTTAAATAACAGTAAGTCACAGTCAGCTAAATATTAACAAATCCACTTAAGCTAAGAAAGAGATTTATGATTAAAGGATGTTTCTCTGGGAAGGTTAAAAAGTCACACTTGGATGCCCCAAAGCCAAAAAAGAACACCCAGCCACATTATGGAATCATTTTATTTACTTTATTTTTTTCCAAATCCATTTTATTTTAAGGAAAAAAAAAAAACTAACGAAATTTCAAAACAAGGGAACCATTTTAGAGAAATCATTTCTGCCACTGTCAATTTTACTTCACCTACAGCTTTGCATGAGTTCTGCTGCAGATTAGCTCTACTCAGAAGAGGAGGTCCCACTGCACCTTTTAGACCCACATTGTTTAACAAAGCTTTCAATGAGGGAAATGTTCTGCTGCTATACTGTCCACTAGTCACAAGGAGCTGCAGAGCTCTTGAATGTGGTTAGTGTCCAAGAAGCTGATTTTTTTTTTCTTCTGTTGGCAGTGCTGGGGATTGATCCCAGGGCTTCATATATGCTAGGCAAGCACTCTACCACTGAGTTAGAGCCACGTGCTAGAAGCTGAATTTTTTCATTTAACTAATTTAAATGTCTACAGTTGGGCCAGGGATATAACTCAGTGGCATAGTGCCTGCCTAGCAAGCGCGAGGTTATGAGTTTGATTCCCGGTACTGAATAAATAAATAAGTAAATAAATGTATGTCTAGGTTTTAAACAGAGTAGTTATAAATACAGTCTACATGGCTCACATCTGCGTAAAACTCTACTTAGGTACACAAGACCAAAAGAAACTATTTCTTATATCTGCAGGGTAGTAGCTATGATTGTATGTTGGGAAAGAGGAACTCAAAATCTACAGGGTTCAAATGAAAAGGGAGAAGTGTTCAAAAGATTCTGGGCAGTGCAAATGTCCACTACTGCATCCCTCTGAAAAGTACAGCTCTTCTATGTATGTAATGTGAAGGTGACTTCGGAAATGCAGAGTTTAACTGGGTAAGATGTGATCATTTTGGATCTGAAGAACCATAACAAGATGACAGAAGAGCTCATGTTATACTGGATAGATGCACAGGCAGAGCAGACATCTTCAAGTATTTTACTGAACCCTGAATATTTTGCCATGGATTGCATTAAGGAATAGAGTAAAATTAAAACAGTAACAAAAATAACAAAACTCTAGGGAAATAAGAAAATTTTGAAATGTTTGCTTATTTTAAAATAACGAATTACAAGTTAACATTTTGATGAAAAATATTTTCAAAAACAATGTTTTATATTTTTACACTAACAGAAGACATCTGAATTTTTATATATGTTTCTACACCCAAGCTTTTGCAACATCACACATCACATGGTCTGTGGAAAACTCTTATGAAAGAATGAGTTTTAAAAACAATGTTCATATTATTATGAAAGGTTTTGACCTCACCGACTCCTTGAAAAAGTCTGGAAGTTGGGGGATGGATTCCCAACTATACTTTGAGACCTGTTGAACAAATAAAAATTCTAAGTATACTGCCATGAGAAACAGTGGCCTGTCTTTTCTGTCAAAGGATATAAACAAGAATGCCTCCATCTTAGTCTTTAGTCCAGCCTGGGTGGCTCTTCCCAAACACAAATTACGAGAAATGCAAGCTCAGTTTAAATTCTGTGAATGAACATAGCTGCAGCCCAAATATGGCTTATCAACAGCCAAGGACTTTCTGCTCCCCACGCCCTCTCCCTTCTTGTCTTCCTTCCCATCAGCAACCCTTCAGTCCTTCCCTCACACTGCTTAAACTAACCAACCTTGATAGATTGTAAGTCTTTGAATTCAGCCAACGAATTTAGAGGATAGCTGGCATAACTGCTGCCTTGTGTCTGAGTGCACTCGTGCCCTTGTGCAGAAGTAAACTTTAAACTCTGCCTTGTGGAGTTCTCTTTCTTGCCGTCTGAGTGCATTCTTTCTGGCACTAAGAGTTTGAGTGTGGGGGCTTATTTCCAACAAGCTGGTGCCCATGAGGGTCCAGACCATTAGGGCATGAAGACTCTCACTGAGAAGAATTACATCTCACAGCCTAGTTGTGGTGGCCTCCAGGACAGAACCTGCACCCATGGCCTGAGGACCACACAAAAAGGGCCCAAAGGGAAGCAAAGATAACTGAAGTGATCAGGCATCTTCATGCACAAATCAACGTAAGAAAAGTCGGGGACAACTAAGTATTGCTTTGGTAGTTGGTTATTCTGTCCCTGTTCCAAAAGGACCTCAGGTAAAGATGGGATGATCTCATCCTTCCTGCTCTTCCAGACATGTAAGTTTGCTTTCAAGATAACTTCAACCGTGGTGGCGCATGCCTTTAATCCCAGCACTCGGGAGGCTGAGGTAGGCGGAGAGCTGTGAGTTCGAGACTGGCTTGGGCTACCAGGGAGCGCAAAGCCAGCCTGAGCTACACAGTGCGACCCTGCCTCAAAAAACTAGGGCCAGGAGTTTGGCTCAGCGGCTTAAGTGCCTGCCCTGGCAGGTATGAGGTTGTGAGTTTGATCCCCGGTGCCGCAAAAAAAAAAAAAATAAAAAAATAAAAAAAATCGTCTACTTAGCCCCATAAAAGTTTATTTGTGTACTAAGAGAACAATCTTCAAATAACATATTTGATTTATATATGGACATACATGCTTTTCAATAATATACTTAGTTTACATAGAAAATAATACCCATATGCAAATAGTTACCACCAGTATCAAGTGGTTTCCTGCTTGTCTGCCAGGCAGGACTGCTAAGTTGCAGAAAGCATCTCAACATTCTAAAGAATTTCTTATATATTACATTATATTATGTTTTAATACATAATGCATATATTCACCTTGGAGAATTGGTATACATATATATAGAATCTTAATCTTTTTTATTTTCTCTTACCCTTTCTTTCCTGTAGTCTCCCTGCAACTGCCCCCACCATCTCAGATCCCTTTCCCATCTCCACAAAGCCTACATCCTTGTTTTCCATCATCTAACTTCTATCTTGCTCTTTAAATTATTTATACTTTGAATTTCTCATATAAGAGAAACCATGCAATATTTAACATTTTATGTCTGATTTATTTCACTTAGCACAATGTTCTCAAGGTACATTCATTTTGTTCACTAGTGACTCAAATTTATATTTCTTTATAGCTAAGTACTACTCCACGGTGTGTGTGTGTGTGTGTGTGTATACACACACACACACACACACACACACACATATAACATTTTCCTTAACATTCAGCATTCCCAATCTAGATAAAACCTTAGCAGATAAATAACTAAAGAAAACATTACCTTCCTTATACAGAGAAGATACAGGTAAAAATAAATGTTAGAGAGCAAAACTAAGCAAGGTACCAGCCAGGCAATTTAGATATTCGACAGGACAATGGAGTACTGGAGCATTCATCCATTGCTTCGATTTACCCAATAAAGTGGGCGTAGGAAAAAGATGGAACTAGGAGGGCAAACATAGGTTCAGGGTTAATCCTGAACACCAAATCAGTTAGTATGACTAATATCATCTCTCTGGATCTGCTTTCAGGATAGCTCAGAAATGGACCTATTAGATCTCTAAAACCAAAATCCATTAGTGACTAAAAATGATGATAACTAAGGAAGTCAGGCTAATGCCAGAAGCCCTATCATCACCACTTTGCCACCTTGTTTTCCAGTTTGAAATCCTTAGAACTTCATGACTGAGTTTAAGTGAGAAAAGGCAACAGTAGCCTACTTACATTCCTACTCACATTAATACAAGTTCAAAATGTTCATTCTACTCAAACATCTTGTTGAGATCAGGGGCTGTATTTTTTCTTTCCTCCATAATGCCTGATGTAGAGTTCAGTAAATTATTTGTTGAATGAAATTTAGCTGTATATGAGATGAAATACAACATCATATTACCCAATAATCACTTTTCTGAAAAAACTTACCTAACTCTAAAATCACTAAAAACCACAAAGAAAGTCTCAGAATGTGGAAAATAAAGATCAAAGCCTCTGCATGAAAGAGTTCTCTCAGGAAAGTCCCTCAACACATGACCTATTGTTTTAAATTTAAAAATCCACATTTTTGTAGAACCTTAGCTGATTAAAGATGAGCAACAGCAACTCTAGAATGAAGGCAAGGAGTTACTGCTTAAGTGAGATATAAATAGTTCCCATCAAGGGAGAAAACAGTCAGCAGCTTGGAGGCCTGTTGGGAGGCTAGCAATCTCAGCAGTCCATTAAGGTACTTGTATAAGTTCATCCATCTGATTTTCCCCCAACTTTTTAAGACAGGGTCTCACCATGTAATTCAGGCTGGCTTTGAACCCACAGTCCTGCAAGTGCTGGGACTGCAGCATATACAACCACACCCAGTCATGTGATGTTTTGAAGTGCTTTTCTTGTTCCAAAGTTAAGTGCTAAAAAGTGTAAATTTGTATCACACCTATCCCAGCGTACTAAGAGCCACAGGTGATTACTGGAAACAACCACACATAAATAATATTACAACATAGAAAGCACTGAGTGTCATCAGTGGCTCAGAGAAGGCAAAGGTTATCTCCAGTTTCATGGTGGCATTAACATACTTGGACAAGAGCCGGGGGTATAGCTCAGTGGCATGGCACCTGCCTGGCAAGCATGAGGTCCTGAGTTTGACTTCTGGTTCAAAAAAGACACACACTTGGACAAACTAAGATAGACAAAGGTGAAGAATGGGGGGGGGTGTTAAAGTGAGAGAAGCAATGTATCCATTTAGCCTGGCAAATAGGTAGGCTAGAAAGATAGATACTACATATTGAATGCTCATTACTGAAGTCAATAATTACTACGAGTCATCAGAAAGGTTAATCAACCATAAGTCACATAATTTTGGACTAAAGTCTACCATCCCTTTTCAAGTGGTATTTAAACATAAAGTCTAGGCAGTAGGAATGCTCAGAGTGCCACTGTTTTAGAATTTTTTAAACTCTCTTTAATGTCTAGTTTGATGCAGGACACCCAGGTTCCCATAACCACTCCTGTATCTGTTATGATGTACTATTTTCATATCATAAAAAGATACTTTAACTCTTTAAGTTTAATAAAGCACAACATCTGCCAGAGTTCTTGGTTGATACAGGAACTGATCCTGGGTCAGTATAAAAGTAATTTAAAGCAAGGCTATTGATTTGATCATAGAAGTGATGGGATGGGTAGGCACATGAGTTGAGCTGGGCAGGAATTAAAGACAGCAGGAACAATCTGCCCAGGATGCTATCTCTGACATCTGTGCTGGACACAGCCACTACTATAAAAATGCTGGCTTCATCAGTGACCTAGCCTCCCCTTCCCCTCATTGTTATTAATTCTCAACTCTCGATTGCATGTCTTTTTAAATAATACGCAATGTGATGAAATGAAATGGAAAGAATAGCCAAAATAATAGTGCTCATACTGAAATATCATACCGTCTCAAGGAAAAGGCACCTGTACAATTTCTGAGTTGTGAGCTGAACTAATTGGTGAACATCATTTTGACATGGAAATATAACACGTGTACTATGAAGTGACTGGATATTTATTTATTCATTCATTCATTTTTGATGGTACTGATAATTGACCCCAGAGCGTTCCGACTGAGTTACATCCCTAACCCTTTTTTCACTTTGAGACACTCTCATTAAATTGCTAAATTGTCCAGGCGTGGCTCAAATTTGAGATCCTTCTGCAACAGCCTGCTGACTACTGGGATTACAGGTTTGCACCACCATGCCTGACTGACTCTGTTACTGTATTTTAAGAAAAAGAACTTACTTTTGTTGCCAAGGATAAATTTGAGCTTTCAGGTAAAAATCAGAATTTTAGAAAATTTATAACTGTTGCACTGAGCTTTCCAACACTCAAACACTTCTGATGAAGTCACTGATACTAATGAAATGTGATTTTTAAAATACTTTATAAAAAAATATATCAAAGTCAGTGTTTTCCAATAGCCATGTAACATGTAACCAAGTAACGGAATGTTACAAAATAATTCAAACTGCAAGTCACAAACCAATATGATTTGATTTAACAGAACAGGAAAAGTTCATCGATACAATTTCAGAGTTAAATGTAACTAAACATTTAAGAAAATACCACTTATGCAGTTCAATATAATATCAGGGAATACACAAAATTATCTGAAAAAGCTATTAAAATTCTCACCCTTTTTCAGTTGCATATCGTTGTGACGGTGAATTTTCTTGGTATACTTTAATCGAAATCATATATTCAAACAAATAAAATGCAGGAGGAGGTATGAGAACCCAAAAGTCTTCCATTAAGATAACCACTAGAGATTTGTAAACAAATCTAAAACAATACAACCCTGAGCATTTCTAGTGCCTAGATTTTGGTTTCAAACAGTATTATCCACTAAAAAAGCCAGGGCTCCTTGGAGAAAGAGCTGAATATAGGATGGGGACAGGAAATATACAAGAGAGCCTAGAGCATCTTATAGTGACAGAAAACAAATGCTTAAAAATATGAAAATGGGGGTATGTGAAAGGGACAGAGGAGCCAACAGGAAAAAAACCTCTCAATAGCCAAGGCTGGAACAATTTGAGTAAAAATAAAGCACTACCACATTATAATCCAAATAATAAAATAAGTATCCATGGGCCCATACTGACATAAATATTGACTAAATAAGTGAAGAAACAAATCTCCCATGCAGAATCCAAAATAATTTATATACATTCTCTGCTTCTGAAGAAGTGGAACATAATTTTCCATTTCTTAAATGTTGGCTGAACAAAATGACTTGTTTTCAAAGTACAGTATAAAAAGGAAAGAAAAAAGAGAAATTTTAAAGAGGAAAAATATGCCAGGAGTGATGGTGCATGCCTGTAATCCCAGCACTTGGGAGGCAGAAGAATCATTTGCAAATTCGAGACCAGCCTGGGCTACAAAGTAAACCCAAGGCCAGCCTGAACTGCATAGCAAGACCCTGTCTCAAAATGATGAAAAATAAATAAATAAATAAAATTTTAAAAATAATGAGGAGAAATATGATAAACATCATCTCAGTCTGCTGGGTATGGCAGCATATACCTTGAATCCCAGCATTAGGGAGGCAGAGGCAGGTGGCTTATCCCGAGTCCAAGGTAAGCCTGGAATACATGGTTAGTTCAAGGCCAGCCTAAACTTCATAGCAAGACTCTTGTCTCAAAAAACAAAAATAAACAAAAAGCCATTATTGAGTCAGGGATATAGCTCAGCAACACAGCGCCTGCCTGGCAGGTACAAGGTTCAATACCCAGTACCACAAAAAGGCATTAAATAAAAACTAGGAAAATTTGAATAAAGAATGGACTTTACTTAACAATAATGTTGCAGTATTGGTTATTATCTATAACAAATGTATCATAGTAATGATGTTAAAAATGGGGAAACTGGGAACAGATATTTGGGAACTCTTCAAATTATCATAATTTTTCTATAAATCTAAAACTGTTCTAAAAGTTTATCTTCTAAAAATGTCATTCTTGGATCGAGAAACAAGATCCAACAATATGACGTATATAAGAAACACATTCAACTCAAAAAGAAATTCACAGACTAAAAGTCAAAGGATGGAAAACAATAGTCTATGTAACAGGAACCCAGAAAAAAGCATGGGTAGCTATTCTGTTTGCAGACAATGTGAACTTTAAACCAAGAATGATCAGAAGAGATAAAGAAGGTCACTACATACTTGTTAGGGTACAAATTCAAGAGGAAGAAATAATTATAAATATATATGCACCAAACACAGGAGCACCCGACTATATAAGACAAATATTAACACACATGAAAAATCACATAAGCAATAACACAATTATAAGGGGGGACCTCAATGCCCCATATTGTCACAAAGTGATAGATCAACTAGACAAAAAATCGGCAAAGAAATAACAAAACTGAACCAAACCTGTGAACAAATGCACTTAGTAGATGTTTACAGAGTGTTCCATCCAATAACTTCAGAATATATTCTTCTCAGCTGCACATGCTACCCCATAATACTTGCTTAAGTAAATGTCTCTAAAATAAACCACATACTACCCCATAAAACTTGCTTAAGTAAATGCAAAAGAACTGAAATTATCCCATGCATGTCGTATGACTATAGTGCAATAAATTTGGAAATTAATGACAAAAGAAACTGCAAAAACTACATAAACACAGAGAAATTAAGTAACACACTCTTGAACAACCAATGGGTCACAGATGAAATTAAAGAAAATTAAACAATATCTACAATCAAACAAAAATGCAAATACAACTTACCAGAACCTGTGGGATGCAATGAAGGCAGTCCTGAGGGAAATTTATAGTGGTGAATTCTCACATCAGGAAAACAGAAAGAGCACAAATGAACAACCTAATACTGCATCTCAAGATTCTAGAAAAAGAAGAGCAAGTCAAGCCCAAAGCCCAAGCAAAGGAGGAAATTATAAAGATCACAGCAGAAATGAATGCAACTGAAACTAAGAAAACAATACAAAGAATTAATCAAATAGTTGCTTCTTTGAAAAAATAAATAAAATTGATAAACCCTTAGCCAACTTTATAAAAAAAAGAAAAGAAAAACTCAAATTCATGCAACAAGGAATGAAAAGGGTGAACTCACTATAGATTCTGTGGAAATTCAGAGAATCATCAAATACCTATTTCAAAAATCTTTACTCACACAGAATGGAAAACACAGAAGAAATGGAGAGATTCCTAGAAACATATGAATTACCAAAGCTGAATCAAGATGATATAAAAATTCTGAATAACCCATTATCAGTTAGGAAATTGAAAATGTAATCAAAAACTTAGCAAAAAAAAAAAAAAAAAAACAAAAACAAAAAACAAACCCAGGTCCGGATGGATTCTACAAGAAATTTAGAGAAGATTTAACACCAATACTTCTCAAACACCAATACTTCTCTTTAATGAAATTAAAAGAGAAACAATACTCCCTAACTCATTCCTGGAGGCCATGTATTACTCTGATACCAAAACCAGAGAAAGACACAACCAAAAAAGAGAACTGCAGGCCAATCTCTCTAATGAATATAGATGCAAAAATCCTCAATAAAATACTAGCAAACAGAATGCAGCAAATCATCAAGATTATACACCACGACCAAAGTAAGAGGTTAGACTGGCAAGGAGCAGTGTTGCCAATAGCCCAGCTGGAATAGATGGTCTTTACCTCAATCTGATAAAAGCCACCTATGACAAACCAAAAGCCAACAGCATACTAAATGATCAAAAACCAAAAACTTTCACTCTAAAATCAGGAATAAGACACCACTCCTATCCAATATAGTTCTAGAAACATCAGCCAGAGCAATTAGACAAGAGAAAGAAATAAAAGCAATAAAGATAGAAAGGAAGAAGTTAAATTATCATTATTTGCAGATTACATGATACGCTAGATGGAAGACCACAAAAACTCCACCATCAGACTTCTAGACTCAATAAGCACATTCAGCAGCATAGCTGGATACAAAGTCAATACTCAAAAATCAGTAACATTCCTGTACACAAACAACAAACTCACTGAGAGAGAAATTAAGGAAACTACATCCTTCACAGAAACATCAAGAAAAATGAAATACTTAGGAATCTAACAAAGGAAGTAAAAGATTTATATGTTGAAAATTACAGTACTCTTGAAAAAAAGAAATTGAAGAGGAATTCAGAAAATGCAAAGATATGCCTTGCTAGTGGATATGAAGAATCAACATTGTGAATATGGCCATACTCCCAAAACTGTTATACAGATTTAATGCAATGCCAATCAAAATACCATTAGCAGCCACACAGATCTAGAGAAAATGTTCCTATAATTCATTTGGAAATAGAAGAGACCTAGAATAGCAAAGGCAATTCTGGGCAACAAAGGGAAAGCAGGAGGCATCACAACCCCTAACTTGAAATTATACTACAAACCTTCTGTGATAAAATCAGCATGGTACTGGCAAAGAAACAGACCTGAGATCAATGGAACAGAATAGAAGATGCTACCAACACACTCAGCCACCTTATCTTTGACAAAGGGGCCAAACATGTTCACTGGAAGAAAGCCTCTTTAATAAACGGTGGTGGAAAAACTGGTTTTCCATATTCCAAAGACTAAAACCAGACCCATGTCTATTACCACACACTAAACTAAAGTCAAAATGGATCAAAGATCTAAACATTAATAAAAACACAATCTACTGGAAGAAAAAGTAGGTAGAAATCCTGAAGACGTATATGTAGGCAGAGCGTTTATTATGAGCAAAAACCAAACTGCACAAGAAGTACTTCAAAGAATCAACCACTGGGATCTCATCCTATTAGAAAACTTTTGCACATCAAAAGAAATCACCAACAGAGTGAAAAGACAACCCTCAGAGTGGGATAAAATTTTAACGAACTGTCCCCCCAGACAAAGAACTTCTATCTAGAATACATAAGGAATCAGGTCCCTCAAATTCAAAGACGCAATCCAAAAATGAACATCTGAGATGAATACACAATTCTCAGATAATGCAATACAAATGACAAATAAATATATTCAACATTGGGACTGGTGATATAGCTCAGTGGCACAGCACCTGCCTGGCAAGCGCAAGGTCCTGAGTTCGATTTCCAGTACCCACAAAAAAAAAAAAAAGAAAAAAGAAAAAGAAAGTGCAACATCATTGATCATTCAAGAGATGCAAATTAAAACAACACTGAGATCCCATCTCACCCCAGAAAGAATGGCCATCAAGAAATCAACCAATAAGCCGGGCGTGCTGGCGCGCGCCTTTAATCCCAGCACTCAGGAGGCTGAGGTAGGTGGAACATTGTGAGTTCGAGGCCAGCTTGGGCTACAATGCAAGCGCAAGGCCAACCTGAGCTACATAGTGCAACCCTGCCTCAAAAAAAAAAACCAGGGCCGGGAGTTTGGCTCAGTGACTTAAGTACCTGTCTGCCAGGTGCGAGGTTGTGAGTTCAATCCCTGGTGCCACAAAAAAAAAAGAAGAAGAAGAAATCAACCAATAACAAATGCTGTCAGGGCTGTGGGGGAAAAGGAACCCTTCTCCACTGTTGATGAGAGTGTAGAGGCTGGTACAACCACTGTGGTGATTCCTCAAAAAACCAGGATTGGAAGTCCAACTGAATCCATTCATTCCCCTTCTGGGTACTTTCCCAGAAGAATTAAAAACATCATACCACAGGGACATTTGTGCACCCACGTTTATAGCACCACAATTTGTAACAGCTAAACCTTGGAAACAACCCAAATGCCCATCAACTGAGAAATGGATAAAAAAGATGTGATATTTTTATACAGTGGACCGCACTCAGCTATAAAGAAGGATAAACTTGAGGCTTTTATAGGTAAATAGATGCAACTAGAGATCATACTCTTAAGTGAAATAAATCAGACTTGCATGTGTGAACACTGTATTTTTTCCCTAGCGTAAGAAACTCAGAATTAATATTCAAAATGTACAATAGATACTGTGAAAGGGGAAGAAACTGCTCAAAACAAAAGAACAATTGGGACGTGGGGAAGGAAAAAAGAAAGAAAAAATAAATGTATATGTATACACAAGATAGCTGAGATAATTATACTACTAATTTCTTTTAGATCATTCAAAAGAATGGTTTGAAGCTGGGCGTGGTGGTGGACGCCTTTAATCCCAGCACCTGGGAGGCTGAGGTAGGAGGAGCGTTGTGAGCTCGAGGCCGGCTTGGGCTACAATGTGAGCAAGGCCAGCCTGAACTACATAGTGCGACTCTGCTTCAAAAAAAAGAAAAGAAAAGAAAAGAATGGTTTGTGTTTATACTGTCTGATCAATTTTGCAGGCCTATGTCTTATAATCTGAGCAACTACTCTGAAGTAACAATATACAATATATTAACCATTGTTATTTTCCTATTGTCTTGTTTTGAAATTTTGTATCATTGTTTTTTTTTTCTAACATAAAATTTAAAAAATTTAAATGCCATTCTCATTATTGCCTTTTGTTTTAAAGTTTTTCATGAAAATATTATTTATATTCAGGTATAAGAGGTTTATTATTTTAATGAATACTTAAATATTTCTCAATTTTATGTTAATATTGATATCTGCAACACAATGTTTTGTTTTGTTTTTGGTGTTTTGAGGCAGGGTCTCACTCTATAATTTAGACTGGCCTTGAACTCACTATGTAGCTCAGGCAGGCCTCATACTTGCAGCAGTCCTCCTGCTTCGGCCTCCCAGTTGGCTTATAGGTGTGTGCCACCATGCCCAGCATATCACCAATAATTTTTAAATGTGTAAAGGAATACTAAAGCCAAAAAGTTTGAAAAACCACTGATGTAGCTAAGTCTCATATATATCCAAAAATTCATGCCTATGGCACCTCATTTCTCAAAAATATAGGATAGATATACTTTGAGTGTGAGGCAGTATTCATGTTAGTGAATTAAACTGCCTTGTATTTTCCAATTAATATATTACCTTCTAGGATCACTCACGAAGTCTCCTTTAACTTTTTACTAGGGTAATAAACTGTCAAAGTCCCATGTAGTGTTAGTAGCAATGCACAGGCACTTACAATATACTATGGTTCTATTATCTGGGTGATAAAGGGAGAGGATGAGTGGGTTGAACACCTACTAAGAGCCAGGTTCTGAGGTATTTCATACACACATTATCTCTAATGGACAACTGTCAAGGAGTAAATGTTTATCCAGGTATGGGGCCAGCATTATTCAATATAGTAAGTGAAGGAAAAGAAATATGAAACCATCTCCAACTACAAAACCCCAATAAGGTATGGGTCAGGTGGCTGACAAAAAAAAACTCACTGGAGAGACAGTATGTAACCATGAGAACTAAGGACCAGATGGCACCAAAAAGCAGAGTATGGATTATGACTGGATGTAACAGTGAAAAGACAAGGGTGTAAAATGACAGCAAAGAAAGTGAAATAGAGGTAGAAGTGGAAGAGGCAGCAGGAATAATGTTCCTTCCTCTCTTCTTCACCCAAATCCTCCCTTGCTGCTAATACCACAGGACACTACCACACACTACAACGCTAAGTCAACATCAATGTGAACAGACCTCAGCTCGTGCAGGATAAGCTTTGTCTTCTCCCACTGCCCCTTGTCCCTGGCTCCTCTCCATCAGTCTGGGACCAACAAAAATCAGCCATAGGAGCTTCGGGAAGGAGAGGGTGATAGAATACCTTTCTGGCAGTATGATCATCTGTTAACAAGAGGAAAAATCTTTATCTGCCCAACCTTGTCTGAGTTAGTCCACCAATACAGTGCTATCAAAAACACCAATATGCCAAGGCAGTTATGGGACAGAGTTTGAAAATACATTTAAACTTCAAAATAATTTAAGGCAAGTTTCACTGCCTCATTCTGTTAGGAATTTTATACTTACACTGTAACTTGTTATTCTTATAGATTAGTGATGGCAAACTTTTTAGACAAGAGTGCCCAAACTGCAACCCAAAGTCCCTTAATTATCACAAAGTGCCAACACTGCAATTAAGCCTGAATACTAAAGTTTTAGTTTAGAAAAAAACAAATCATCATTAATATCTTTTGTCTTAAAAAAAAAAATAACTCGTGTGCCACAGGTTCACCACCACTGACCTAGATGTTCCCCCAAAGCCTCATGTGCTCATAGGTGGGGCTTTTGGGACCTGACTAGATTATGGGAGTGTTACTGCATTAGTCCACTGATAGGGTTCATAACTGGCTGTGATATTGAGAGGAGAAGCCTGGTGGGAAGAGGTGAGTCACTGTGGGTAAGGCCAGGAGGGTGTATATCCCTCATGCATTGATCCCCTTCTGTTTCCTGCACCATGCCATGAGCAAGCCTCCGCCACCATGCCACTCTGACTTGCAGCCAGCCTACTACGGACTGAAACAGTTATAGGCAGCTGAGTTAGACAGAAATATTATAGGCAGGCAAATAGGGCTAGGCCTTCAAAGGAGCCAGTGCAGAAGACTACATACTGATTTGCTTTACATTCTGCTATATAATCACAAATCTAGTTCATATGATTAAAAGTGGCAAATTAAGGGTTAGCTTAGTTTGTCATTTTCTAGACTGTGTTTGATCCTACTGGTACTATAGCCAAATTTACCTAATTGTTCTAAACAGCTGTTGGTCCTGGTATTCCATGCCTGAGATTGACTAAGGGTCACAGAAAATACTGTGGCACAGTGCCAAAGAACCAGGGACTGGGCCAAACAAGCAACAATTTTTCATCTCCAACAAACTGAAGAGGTAAGATCTTCCAACAGACTCAAAACCCAAAAACCAGTTAGCTACACCTGGAAGATACCTCAGAGAAATAGTCATCACCTGGGGGTCCTAAATACTACCAATAAAGCAACCCACCATAGGCAACTTACAAGCATCACCCCAGGAATTAAACTAAAAAAAGAAAGAGCTGGGCGTGGTGGCGCACGCCTTTAATCCCAGCACTCAGGAGGCTGAGGTAGGCGGAGCATTGTGAGTTCGAGGCCCTGCTCGGGCTATAACACAAGTGCAAGATCGGCCTGAGCTATGTAGTGCGACCCTGCCTCAAAAAAACTAGGGTGGGGAGTTTGGCTCAGTGGCTTAAGCACCTGTCTGTCAGGCGCGAAGGTGTGAGTTTGATACCTGGTGCCGCAAAAATAAATAAATAAATAATAAAGAAAGAAAGAAAGGAAAGGAAAGAAAATGAGAAGACACTTAAGCAAAATGCAACTCCAGACATTCAGTTCACAAAAGGCAAAGCCAGGGGGCAATGAGGTGGGATAATCTGAAAGTCCCCCACCAGGTCTCTCTGAATTGGTAACAACAAAGCAATTAAATGAGGCCCTGGAAAAAACGAAATCAGAAATAATCTCTCAGAGATAAATACAGAGATTATCAAAATACATACCATGTTTATCAACGTGAGAGCAGATACAAAAAAAAATAGACAAACTTAAGAAAATTATGAAGCTCAGCATAAGAAAGAAATGGAATACATAAAGCAGATTCAAGCAGTTATCCAGGAGAATAAAAACTCCACTGAAAGTATTTGAAACAGATTAGGCCAATGTGAGGACAGGATCTCAGATATTCAAAACAGGCTTGCAGTTAGTGACCAGGAATAGAAAGATTTCTCGAAAACAGCAAGGGACCATGAGAAATCAATCCAGCAGCTGCTAGATGAGGCAAGGAAGAATAATTTAGAATTGATTGATTGGAGTCAATGAAAAAGCAGAAGGCACCACAAATGACTTTTAAAAAATATTCACAGACATCATGGCAGGAAACTTTCCGGGTAGAGAAAAAGAATTTGACATACAGATAAATGAGGAATAAACATATTCTGTTCTTAACCTCTATTGTTCCTAAAATTCATTCATCGATTTTAGAGAACACAAACTCACACTGAACATCCTGTAGACTGGGAGTTTTTTTGACCTATATCAAAACCACTATAAATTTAGCTAAAATAAATTTTTCCACCTCCTTTAACTTGGAGGTATCAGGTATTTTGTGCCAGCCACAAAAGTGTAAAAGAGACTACCTAGAAATTCCCCTTCTCAGGTACTGTATTTTCCAAAAATTTAAATAAATGAATAGCCAGTTAGCTGACTATTAACACAAAAGAACATTCTGAGCCAGTTAAGACTCTGACGATTATACAATTTTCACAAAGGTATCCAAGTCTGTAAAAGGCTAAGAAGATAGCTGAATGACAGGGCACTGGGGACCATGAATTCACAATGGTTAATTTTGCATACTTCTCCAAGGCATAAAATGGAGGTTTGGGATTATTGGGACCACCCATTTGAGATTTCCCATTGACTCTTTTAGGGATGAGTTATCTTCTCTCACCCACTAAGACTAAAACTAAGATCACTAGGGCAAGATCTTTCTTAGCATAAAATCATCTATGCCCTCTTGAGTCATCCTAGGATTTTACCCCAGGACAAGATCCTTCTTAGCATAAGATCATCTATACCCTGTTGAGTCATTCCAGGATTTTATTTGCCCATTGAGTCAGAGACCTCTGAGTCTTCTGCCAAATTCGAATCTTTTGCTAGCTCTACCTATCATTGTATACACTAAATAAATAGTGGCTGTCTTGCTCTCTTGGCCCATCTGGAGACACTGACTTCTTAGTCACTCATCTTATATTACTAAATTTGTCTCTTTTTTATTATATCATATTACCAGACCCTGAACACAGACAACTAGGCCTTTTGGCCTGATCCCCAATAGTAGAGCACCTGCCTAACAAGTATGTGGCCCTGGGTAAGATCCCTAGCATGGAAGGAAAGAAAGAAGCACAGAAGGGGAGGGGAGGGGAAGGGAGGGTACAGGAGGGGAGGGAAAATAACCCACAAGTCTATATAAATTTACCATTAATGGCTACTTTTAGCTTTTTCTATTTTATTCTATTTATTTATTTATTTATTTTTTTGCGGCACTGGGGATTGAACTCACAACCTCGCACCTGCCAGGGCAGGTGCTTAAGCCGCTGAGCCAAACTCCCGGCCCTGGTTTTTTGAGGCAGGGTCGCACTATGTAGCTCAGACTGGCCTTGCGCTCGCGTTGTAGCCCAAGCCGGCCTCGAACTCACAATGCTCCCTCCTACCTCAGCCTCCAGCTTTTTCTATTTTAATATGTTTAAGGTGTCTAAACATATTTTTACTCTTATTTAGAAAATGTTGCTTGCCACGCATCCCATTATCCTTCCTACAAGTTTTTTAGAAACTTTTAAAAATAGTTTTCACTGCCTTTAACCCCTCAGAGATAAAAAAAAAACAAAAAACAAAAAAAAAAAAAAACTATTTCTTAATGAAAAAACTAAACCTATTAAGAAATCCATGCCAAAGCACTGGAGACACTGTTATTGATGATACCCTACCAGTAGAGAAGATAAATGAATTTAATCTATTTCTTATACCACTTACTTTCAAAGCAGTTTACCTTCCCTTCATTTCTGAATCATTTATCAAATCAATACTGATACTTGACTTGCTGAGTTGTTTTTTTTTTTTTTTGCGGCACCAGGGATTGAACTCACAACCTCGCGCCTGCCTGCTAGGTGCTTAAGCCACTAAGCCAAACTCCTGGCCCTTTGCTGAGTTGTTTTTGACCATCTATTCAAAATGAAATACAATGTATGTCACTAGATATGTTCATCTATATATACATATATGCTTTTATTTTATCTTTTGTCTTTTTGAGACAGAGTCTCACTATGCAGTTCAGGCTGGCCT
Organism: Dasyprocta punctata; assembly: GCA_004363535.1. Lineage (NCBI taxonomy): Eukaryota > Metazoa > Chordata > Mammalia > Rodentia > Dasyproctidae > Dasyprocta > Dasyprocta punctata. The sequence continues at coordinate 37,255 of RJWM01005446.1, read as the reverse complement.
TGGGCTCATTTTGTAGCCCAAACTGGTCTCGAACTTGCAATGATCCTCCTGCCTCAGCCTCCCAAGTGCTGGGATTACAGCAGTATGCCACCATGCCCGGATGTTTATATTTTGTAGTATTTTGGGGTTCCTGTCACAACTAAGACCCCAAATAGTGAGTTTTCTTTTCCCTGTCTTCCTTCCTCAACTTCTGTTTGCAGTAGAGTTAAAATAGAAGGACTACAAAGGTGAACCCCTTGTATTTTTAGAGAAAGATGAATGAATTTTAAATTAAAACTATCTAAGATGTACTGAATAATCAATTACACTATACTAACAATATCATGTTCAGGAAAAAAGGAGCAAACAACTCACCCTAATCATTTTCAATTTAAGAAGTTGGAAGTAAAGCATTTATCAACCTGTTATCAAGTACACAAAGTAACAGCCTATCAAGTATAATTTCCAAAAACTGGACCTACCATCTAATTATTCTTTAAATAAACCAAATATTTTGTTAATTTCGATGAATTTATTTATTGTTTATTTTGGGCTTTTGAGACAGTCTCACTGTGTAGTTCAGGCTGGCCTTAAACTCACTGTGTAGCCCAGGCTGTGTCAGCCTCCAGAGTACTCCTTTCATTCCCAATCACCTCCTTTCACTAACAAACTTTCTCAAGAATACAAAAGCAGGGCCAGGAATACAGTTCAGCAGCACAGCACCTGCCTGGCAAGCATGAGGTCCTGAGTTGATTCCCAGTACCCAAAAAAACAAAAACAAAAACAAAAACAAAACAAAAAAACAAATTCAGAAAATTCATTGGTTACAATTACATCAAACTGGGTACAAAAGTACCTTTTAATTGTACCATATTTCATAAAATCTAAATGCTTATAATTACAAACTTCATTATTTCATATGACAACATCCAAGAAAAAAAAAGCTGCCAATTAAACTGTAACATGTTTATTTATACCATCCTGTCTTCAAGGAAAGTAAAATGTGAACAAAGTCTTAGAATCAAGAAAATACTGGGAAAAAAAATATTGAAGCCTTAAACATAATTCAAATGATAGAAAAATTATCTACAGGTAAAATAATCTTGGATACTAAGAATCTTTGATATCTACCGTATTATGATAATATTCCACCACAATTTTTAATGTTTGAGCTGAAAAAAAATAAAGTTTTTTAGCAAATATAGGTAAAATAAAATGAAAGCCATCAGCAAAAAGTAGATTTTGAGCTTAACCCACTATTCAGTAATGAAAACAACTGTAAAGACCACTCAGAAACAGCTGGTCTTTTAGCATGAAAAAATCTCCCTCAAAATACTCCCCCTCACTTCGACGACGCACTTATAGACAAAAGGTGCAGTGTAGGGTTACATTCCATCCCACCTGCTACACTAACAAAAACTGGCTCTACCGGACAATACCTGTGATTGAGAAATGTGAAGTATAGTAAAAGAAAAACAATATGCTCAAAACTGACAGATGGGAAAAGTATTTAGAATTAACTTACACTTAAAAAATAAAAGTGGAAAGCTAACATGGAATCAATACCTGGCACAGACCTTTTTTCCCTTCCCAGAGAGAATCTGAGGCAGATTCAAGATTTTGGGCCAGCACGACAACATATTTTGTCACTCTCATTGTACACAAGATTATTTTTAAGTCTCCACTACAATATAAATAACGCTAAGAACTTTAAACATTAAAACATTTATAGGCATGTTACTACCCAAATGATTTTTTAAAATCTTTCCACTTCTCATGACAGTCCTGTGACAGTCTCTTTTGATAGTACTGACCCTTAAATTTAGGTAAACATCCCACTATAAGATGCTTTTCCTAAAAACTCATCACTTGCAGAATTTTCCAAGTCACATCAATTAACCAGAATCCAGCTTGCCACCATCCCCAGCTAACTAAAAGTTATGTTTTGACACAACTTTTAGGACAAAAAAGGCAAATCTCCAGAACACAAGTTGACTTCAGGACTCTTTAAAAAAGCCCTGCTCCATTTATTGAGTACCACGCAAGGGCCCAGAAAAAGTCCTCCGCCAATTAATCTTACCTGGCAGGGTTCCAAGCTGGCTGCGGCGGCCAGGTCAGTCTTGCCAAGTTTACTGAGATTTCCAGAAAAGTTAACAAAACAAAACAAAACAAAACAACAGAGCTCCTTTGATTTAGGAGCTTTCTTTCCTCCTCTGGCTATCTGATCTCTTCCCTCTACTAGCCTACTGCCAACCGTCTTTACCACGGAAATCACAGGCAAATGAAAACAAAATTTTTCAGAAAAACAATCAGATGCCCACCCCACCTTTTAAAATTATTTAAGGCACAAAATTCCATACAAGGACAACAAATCGGTTGTTAAGGCACAGTATAGTCTTCTCCCTCTAAAGATTCAAATGTATGTAAAATCTTCTACTTACTGTAACTCAAAAATATATGGACATATATTTGAAATATTTTTGTTTAAATTCTTGAAGGTAAAGCGCTTATTTTACTAATTCAAATCAATCTAAACTAGAGCTACTACTTAGTAATTAAGACTTCACTGTGCATTTACCCAAACATTTTTCTCCAAATATTTAAAATTGCCTTCTGCTCAGGAATTGGTTTCTACAACAGTAAATGGCTTTTTGGTGGTGGGGGCCTTGCAACCACCCTTAGTTCACTGCCTTGTGTACTGATGCACAAATCTGTCCTCCAAACAGATGGAGAATATGGCATGGCGGTTTCTTAGCACCGCATCGCGTGTAGCTCCTCGCATGAAGCCTGGAAGTAGTTGGCATTTAGTAAATGCCCATTAAACACTTTCGTCCTCTCATAACACGTTGAGGCATTCCAAAACACTCCACCCCTCCAGAGTCTGCCGCCAAATCCCGAATCCAGACCGCCTGTGGCCTTCCACTGATGAAATGCAACCTCGTCGTTCAAAAAGACACAAGACGAGGACAAGGAAGCCACCCGATTCCATCCCGTAGGGTAGCAGATCCTCCATTCATCCCGCCAGACTGTACATCCGGAGGCCTTTCCTACCCAAGTCTGGGGAGCTACGTCTCACGCCAGGAGCCGTGGGCAAGGGCACAAGCCTCCGCCCCACCCCGCAGACAGCCAGGCGTCGGGACAGTGGGCACGCCTGCGCAGAAGAACCTGCCTTCCAACCGCCCTGCCGCTCTAATCAGAAGGGTAACAATACACCCTCAGAAAGACAGGCAGGGTAGGCGGGGGTGGGTGGGCGGGGCACTATGCGTCTGAGCGCTCCCTGACGTCTTGGCGCGGCCCTGGCGCTCCAGTCTCCACGTGAGCGCGCCCGCGCGCGCCATCACCGCTCTAGTTGACAGGGTCGCCTCACCTGAGCCGGACTCCGCCCCCCTTCTCCTCGCTAGAGGAGGCGGTGACCCTTCTCGGATCAGACCTGACTGTGTCGGAGGAGGCGGGAACGTCCAGACTGGCGTCTCCGTGATGGGACTTCCTCTCCCTTCTGCCCGCCCCTGGCACACCCCTCTTGTCCCCCAGCTCCTTTGGCCGGTTCGGCGCCGCTCTCTGAACACAGCAGCGGCGGCCGCCGACAGTAAACGGAAGTGACGCAATGCGAGAACACCTATTCCCCGGCTTCATTCCCCCGCCTCCTTTATGAGCTAAAACCAATCAGCAAATTGGAGGGCGGGGCCGGGACGACCGTGCCTCCGGCCGGCACGGATCCTAGGGATATTTACTCAGCCGCTTGAAAAACTGGCCAATCTGTAGTCCCAGGAGTCTGGTTGTGTTTACTACCAACTGATTCCGTGAGCGCTCTGACCAATCATCATTTACCTTACAATACGTAAAACTGTTATCAAACGCCTCTTAAGGCGGGATTTATCACTAAGCGACTCTGTGTTTGGACCATACAAAAGTGACTGTGAGCCGCAGCTAATCAAAGCCCATGTGAGACAAATAGGTTTTTCTGCCTAATTTCTCCAATCGCCATCACTACTGCCGGGAGGCGGTCCCGAAGGGTAATAACGCCTAGCCATTGGCTGGTCCTGAAAAATTTCCCTACCCTCTTGGTGTAGGTTGCTCAGTAATCTGGGTGTCACTCTTAGAACTGAGTTCCGTTTCTTGAACTGCCTCCTGCAGTGGGTTAGAAGTTGTTCCCAACTTGTGGTGTTAGAAAAGGTAAAATTAAAAGAAAAATAAATAAATAAAAAAGATAAAATGAAATTCCAAGAGGCTGTTTTCAATTGAAATAAACCGAAGTCCATGATTAAGACAATGAATTTAAAATGTCCACGTCCAGTCTAGAGTGGCGGCCTGTCTGGAAACGTCGGTGCCTGAGGAGCCCGGCAGGCAGGTCCCGTAGTCTCGAGTTTTTAGTTTGTCTCGGCAAACCGGCAGTCTCCAAAACCAACTTTATAATCACCTATACCTCCCCCCAAAATATATTTATCGATATATATCAATCTATATAGAAGTACTAAGCTCTCCCAGCGAGATCGCGAACGTTGAAGGGTCGCGGACTCTTATTAAAGGGAGATCCGAAAAAAGCGAGCTCGGGAGCGGCCCCGGGCTCAGACGCACGCGCGATGGAGACCCGAGCCGTGACGGAGGCCGGCGGCGCGTCGCCCTGGGTGTGAGACACTGAGGCGGGAGGAAGCCCTTGTTGCTCAGGGGAAGAGCGGAGAATGTTCGTGGGGCCTTCTTTTGCGGAAACCGTCGAAAACAAAGGCAGACTGGAGAACTCGACCAGGCTCTGCCTGGGCCCAGTGGCCGGGGTGAGGAAAAGAGACTTTAGTAACTGACCTCCCTGCTTCCTCGGAGCGTGACACCCAACTGCAGGAAGCTGGAGCTGGTCCTCTAGAGGATAGTGTGCAGTGATTTATTTCTTTAAGACCTCCGTGAAATCTCAGCGTCAGTTTTATTCAGTATGAGTCCCTGGCACTTTAGAACTTTTACACATGTGTCTTATACCAGATCGCAGAATAAAATAAAGCTGCTATTGAATACTGACACTCAACTACTGTGGTCTTTAGGATAATTCCGTAACCTAGACCTTATCTCAAATTTATAGACTAGCAAAAAGTTAAAATGATTTTTAAATGGGCACCCTCCCATACTGTTGACAAGGTTATCACTGATGCTGTCTTTGAAAATAAGCTGGTAGTGTCTAACAAAATTTTAAATAAGCATTTATTCCCTTCCAGCTGGTATTTTCTTTCTAGAAATGTATGCTGTGGAACATATACAAAGGTGGAAAGATATATCTGAGGCTGTTTACCACAACTTTGTTGGGGGACAGCAACCTCAAATTATATCTACAGAAGAGTACTATATATAGTGATACATATACATATATGTGTTTATATCATTAATGATTCCATGTACACAAAATAAGAACCAATGGGCTGGTTGGTATAAGTCAGTGGTAGAAGGCTTGTTCGGCAAGTACAAGGCCCTAGGTTCAATCCCCAGCACCCTCCACTCTCAAGAAACAAAAGAAACAAACAAACTACACCTGTATGTGGAGGTATACATAAAAGTTTGTAAATATATGGTTAAGTATGAAAGGATATCAAACTGTTCATCATGGATACTGTCTTGGTTACTTTTCACTCGTTGTCAAGACAAAATACCTAACGCCCAAAATTAGGGAAGGAAAGGTTTATTTTTACAGTTTCTCGGGAGTTTTAGTCCTTACTTAGCTGGCTCCAAGGCAGCATGGCGTGGTGGGGCTGCCCTTCATGGTAGCCACAAGCAGCAAGGCACTGGCAAGACGGAAGAGAGAGAGAGAGGGAGCAGGGAGAGGGAGGAGGTAGGGGGAGGGAGAGAGGGGGGGGAGAGGAAGAGACAGGCGCAGAAGCACAGGAGGAAGACCCGCCTCATTTACACTGTATGCCAGCTCCACCTCTGGGTGGGTACAGCACTCACATTGCCAATCGCGGCGCTAGACAACAAACGGAACACAAGCAAGCGTTGGACTTACCCCATCAAAAGTATGCGAGGACTTGGGGTGACATAGCATACCCAATACAGTTACCTTGTCACCAGACAGGGTCTGAGAGGTGCTTCACAGCAGGAGAGGAAGATTTCAGTTTGCCCCTACATTTAGAATAGGTTCACCATCTTCCATCACAGAAATGCATTTCAGGACTTGTCAACGAGGGATAGACAGATTGATTGCACAGAGTTAAAGAATACATTCTCTGGGAAAATTGAGTGTGAGCACTAAGAAACAGATACATTATGGTCTAAGGTGGGGATATTTGTGTTCTTGGGGGTGTCCTCAAGACATGCTCTAGGATGGATATTTTTAGTGTCTTCACCTGGGCTAGTCTGCAGGAGGAAAAGCACAGACTTCAGTTTACAGGTGAAAGGGATAGGCCCAATTTACAGACTTATTGTATGTTTTAAGACTCTGGAATTTGAGGGAGTTGCCTGGAATGAAAAAAGAAGTATTGTAAACTAGGTAAATTTGTGTCCTGAACCTGCAGTTTTCTTAAAAGTACAATTTTTAAATTATGATTCTCTCTCTCTCTTTGTTCTCTCTCTCTCTCATCTCTGTCTTTCTTCCGCACTTCCCACCCCACCCTTTTCAAAACAGGGCTGTCTTGGTTAGTTTTCTCTCATTGCGGGGACAAAATACCCTATACCCAAAATGAAGGAAGGAAAGCTTTATTTAGCTTACAGTTTTTGGAAGTTTCAGTCCATACTCAGCTGATTCCAAGGCAGGGTGGTGTGGCTAAGTGACAACCATTCATAGCAGCTGCAAGTGACACAAGTAAAAAGGGCAAAGGTAAAATCACTCCTCAATTACACTGTATGCCAGTTACCCACCCCTGGACTGATGCAGCTCTCATACTGCCAATTCCAGTGCTAGACAATGAACCAATCATAAACACTAGATTCAGCACCTCCATGACTGCATGAGGCTTTGAGGGGGACACCCAAACACAAACCATACCAAGGGTCTTGTTGAGTCACTGAGTTTCCAGGCTGGGCTTGAACTTGCAAACTTCCTGTCTTAACCTCCAAGAGTACCTAGTCCCTTTCTGCCTATCTTTATTTCTCCTGTCATACCTGAACCTCAGTGAAGGACTGAGAGTTTTGAGGAAATGATTTAAAAAGAACTTCTTGATTTTTTGTTTTATAAGACTACTGTATTAATTCTTACAGCAGGTATATTACTTTAGTAGTATTTATGAGGACCAGCATTATAGGTGGTCTGGGCAAAATTCTTTCAAAAGCAATCAAAATTTTTCAATGAAAGTATCAATAAGAAAAGAAGTATCAGTAAGACGCTTTTTGTAAATAGACATATAGCTGGGCATGTGGGCACATGCCTTTAATCCCAGCACTTGGGAGGCTGAGGTAGGTGGAGCATCGTGAGTTCAAGACCAGCCTGGGCTACAAAGTGAGTTCAAGCCCAGCCTGGACAGCACAGTGAGACCCTGCATCAAAAACAAAACAAAACAAAACAAAAAAACAGGGTCGGGAGTTTGGCTCAGTGGTTTAAGTGCCTGCTTGGAAGGTGTGCAGTTGTGAGTTTGATCCCCAGTACCACCAAAAAAAAAAAAGAAAGAAAATAGACATGCAAAGTCTAAATTTCATAATAGAAGTTAATTTTGCAACAATAGTCAGAATATTCTGAAAAAAATAAGGAAAATTATAAAAATACTGCACTTTTTTCCCCCCTGCAATACTGGGCATTGAACTCAGGGTCCTCACCGTGAGCTATACCCTGGCCCTAGGGATGCACCACCACACCCAGCTCATAATTTAAAACAATTGAGTGCTAATATATGAATAGACAGACAAATCAATGAATCAAAACAGAGGACTCAGAAGCAACATTAGATATTAAAGAATTCGGCAGGGCTTGTTGTAACATACCTGTAGTCCTAGATACTATAGGACTGTAGGCAGTAGGATTGTGAGTTCAAGGCCAGCCTATGCAACATTTGGAGACCCTGTCTCTTATAAGAAAAATAGGGGTTGAGGGGAATGGGTCTGTCATAGAGTACACATTTGTATCAGGGGCCTATCAGTCCCCCCATCTGACTAGAGAGGAGTATGTAAAGGGATAAAGAAAAAGACAACAAGACACACTTTCAAAGTACCTGGGAGACTTGGAGGGTGATGCCATTGTGGGCAGAGACAAATACTCTCAGAGCTAGCCACTATTTATTGGTTGCACATAATAATCAGAGGGCATATTGATGACTCAGAAGACAATAGTGATCTCATGCTGAAGAGGATCTTATGTTGATGAGTATGGTGGGATGTGCAGAGCATTCTTATAATAGCAGGTAGGAAGAGATAACAGGTTAATAAGGAGTTTGTGTTTTCCCCCAGGTGAAAATCTTTTTTATTACTACTCTGTCCCCAAGGAATAAGGATGTCTTCAGCTGATGTAATCTTCTTCTGAAGTGTCACAGTATCACAGGACCATTAAGGGCTCAACTATGACTGGAGGCACATGGAGTTATGTTTCTGCCTATGTTAGGCCTCAGGAGTATCACTGTGACTTCGAGGTCATTCTGGGCTACCAAGTGAGTTCAATACCACCCTGAACTGCATAGTGAAATGGTCTCAAGAAGAAAAAAACAGAAAAAGAAGCTAGTCCTCAGACAAACCCTAACCACAATTTCATTATGAGATTATTTTTCCCCCAAAATTATATAGAATGGCTCTAGACACATTTGAGGCCCAGGGTATGTACCCTAGCACTACAAATAATTTTTTAAATGTACATATATCAATATATATGAGAGTTTAATATATGACAAAGTTCGCATTTCAAATCACTTGGAGAAGCAATTTTTAAAAAATATTACGGGATTATAGGTGCATGCCTATAATCACAGCTACTCATGAGGTTGAGGCAGGAAGATCCAAGTTCAAGGCTGGTCTGGGCAACTTAGCAAGACCCTGTTTCTAAATAAAATAAATAGGATTGGGGATAAAGTTCAGTGGTAAAGTACTTACCTCGAATGTAAGAAGCCATGAGTTCAATCCCCATACTGGAAGAAAAAAAATCTTTTTGGAAAAAAAATATAGGTTAAATTATCTACCTATGTTCTTACAAAATTAATATCAAGTGCTCACTTTGGCAGCACATATACTAAAATTGGAACGATACAGAGAAGATTAGCATGGCTCCTGTGCAAGGATAACATATAAATTTGTGAAGTTCCATATTTTTTTGTGTTTTCATTGTTTAATTGTTTGATTGTTTTTCATGCCTATATCTTGTATCTGAACAACTACTTTGAAGATAACAATATGCAATATATTAATCGGTGTTAATCTCCTATTATTTTGTTTCAAAATTCTGTATCATCATATTTATTCTTTTTTGTTTGTTTATTTTTAAAATAAAAAATTAATATCAAGTCAAATGTTAAAAATATATGTTAGAACAAGCCAGGCATGGTGGTGCACACCTATAATCCCAGCACTTGGGGGACTGAGGCAGGAGGATTGCCACTAGATTGAGGCCAGCCTGGGCTACATAGTGAATTCAAGGCCAGTCTGAACTATGTAGAGAGACCCTGACTCAAAAAACCAAAAACCAAAAAACAAACATAAATATGTGTGTATATATATATATATATATATATAGTAGTTGTGTGTGTGTGTATTGGAACGAACTAGAAAAGGAAAAGGGGAAAAACACTGAACAATAATTTTATAATCTTGGAGTAGAGAAAACTTTATTTTAGAAGTCACTGGGAATTGAATGCAGGGTCTTAAGCAGGGTGCATAGTAAGTACCTCGTCTACCACTGAGTTACACTTTCAGCCCAGATAGACCTTTTTAAACAGAAACTCCCTTAAAACTATAAAGTATGACTAGAATTAATATAGATAAATAAAAATTTACATTTTTCTACAGAGGAAAAAATTCCATAATTGAAATCAAAAACAGGCGAGCAGCAGCCCTGCTGGCTGGGGAGAAACACGAAGGAAGCTACACAGACCTCCCCTACCCCCCAAACCCCCCAAGCAACCAGCTGATTCTGAGGAACACCTGCTGAGATGATCACAACTGAGGTAAGGAAACAACCTAAGGCTTGTATTGCTTGATTAAGCTTGCAAGCCTAAAGCTGGGTAGTGTGAGCAACTATTTAGAAGATAATAATATGCAATATAGTAAGTATTGTGGATTTCCTAATGTCTTATTACTGTTTTGTCTTGTTTTGTTTTAGTGTTCTGTTTTATTCCCTTTAAAATAAAAAAGATCATAATCAAATGGCAGAAAAAGCTAAACTTAAAAATTAGCAAAGGAGATAACTAGACAATTCATAGAAAAAGACATACAAATGATTCATAAACCTATAAAAGAAGATTCTCAGCCTACATAACATAAAAATAAAATTATTCTTTTTTTTTTTTTGTACTAGCAATCAAACTCAGGACCTCGCACTTGCCAGGCAGGAACTGTGCCACTGAGTCATATTCCTGGCCCAAAATAAAATTAACATCATTATTCAGCTATCCAGAGTAGAAAACATAAGAAAATTTTATAATGCACCACGTTAACAAGGGTGTAGGTATAAAGTAGGCACTCTCACTCATTGCTGGTGAGTGTAGAAATTGGTAGTTGCCTGGTATGTGGTGCATGCCTGTAACTCCAGCACTCCGGAGGCTAAGGCAGGAGGATTGCTGTGAGTTCAAGACCAGTCTGGGCTACAAAGTGAGTTCAAAGCCAGCCTGAACTGCATAACAAAACTCTGTCTCAAAAAAGAAAAAAAAATTTGTAGAGTATAGGGATGGCAATTTGGCAATATCTATTGGTAGAATCAACTTGACCCCACTGATGTGGTATGAAAATTATTTTAAGTTTGAGATATCTGAATGAACAGCAACCACAGGGGAAAAAGTATGAAAACTTCTTTTGCTGGCTTAAGCAAAGCCTTGGAAAATACAACCACCATAAATCAATCACCTCTCTCAAAGGTTAATAAACGGAAAGAATATAGACCACTCACACCTGTGTGAGAAATTACATTTTTAAAAACTTTATCAAAATTTTATGTACCTTCAGTCTGGGCCCAGTAGCATGTGCCTGTAGTCCTAGCCACTTGAGAGACTTAAATGGAGGATCACTTGTGTCCAGGTATTTGACACCAGTCTAGGTAAGATAGCAAGAACTTCTCTTGAAAAAATTTTTTTCTTGTACCTTCCATTTTTTTATTAGTTTCCTCCTGTTAATGCTCCCTTGAAGTCCCAAATGCCCTTCTTATCAAGATGATGTGTAAACACTCAACTCTAGGGGTTCAGAGAGCCTCTTCATTTTGTGCTTCCACATAAATGAATACTTTTTTTCCTTGTTACTCTCTATTGTCTGTTAATTAGTAGATCTCCATGGTCTGAATCTGAATTGGTGGAGAGACATTATTCTCTCCCCCCAACACTATCAAAATTTCAAATACAAACAGCTTTATTCTCAGTGATTGCACTTTTAGGATTACATTATACACATATAAACAATATAAAATCACATATATACAAAGTTTTTGTTTTGTTTTGTTTTGCTTTGTTTTGTGGCACCGGGGATCAAACTCACAACATCATGCCTGTCAGGCAGGCACATAAGCCACTGAGCCAAACTCCCTGCCCTAGTTTTTGAGACAGGGTCATACTATGTAGCTCAGGCCAGCCTTGTGCTCGAGTTGTAGCCTAAGCCGGCCTCAAACTCACAATGCTCTTCCTACCTCAGCCTCCCAAGTGCTGGGATTAAAGGCGTGTGCCACCATGCAGGGCTTATACAAAGTTTTTTATGGTAGCAATATTTGTATTAGTAAACAACACAAAACAGGCTAAATATTCATTATGAGGTCTCTACTCTCATGAGCTCATCTAGACCGAATTACCTTCCAAAGGCCTCACCTTCTACTAATGCCATCATGTTGGAGTCTAGGACTTCAACATATGAATTTTGAATGGAATTGTGGTAAAAGTCATGCTGTCTCTGCTATCTCTATCTCTGCTACGTGAGGCCACCATGAGAAGACGGTTACTGTTGAGGGAAGAAAGGCAATCTCACTCTGACTCAACACTGACTTGACTTTAGACTTCTCAACCTCCACAACTGTAAGAAATAAATGTTTTAGCCAACCACTCTGTGATAGTAGCCCCAGAAGACTAAGATAGTCGTATTTTTCATCCTCTGCCCTGTTTCAGCCACTGAAAATACTGTAAACAAGGAGGTACATTAAATAAGCCAATTGCGGAAATAAAATGAAAAGCTAAAAAAAAATCAATTAATCCAAAACAATGAAGAAAAAAGAAATAAAAAGGAGACGTTACAAACACAAAACAGTCATTGTATTACCAAAATGCTAGGGGCCTATTCCATGGTGACAAAAAATGAAACTGTGGATGGAGAAGATAGGTTGCAAGCAAATTTACTTAAAAGATACAAAGGCAAGAAAGTAAAAGATAGAAGAAGCCAACCTGTGCCCTCCCATGAGCCAGAGGCAGCCATGCAGGGCTGGGAGAACCAAGAAGCCAACCCACATCCTCCTGTGAGCCAGCCAGCTCAGGTTGGGAGACAAGGAGATGCCCTACCCCCGCCACACACCTGTAAGCAACTGGGTGATTTGGAGAAACACAGGCTGAGATGATAGTAGTAGCTGAAGTTAAAAAACAACTTAATGTTTGTATTGTTTGGTTGACTTTGCAGGCCTAAAGCTGGTAGTCTGAGCATCTATTTAGAGGATAACAATATGCAATATATCAAGTATGGGGAATTTCCTTGTCTTGTTTTTGAAATCAAATATTGTTCTTATCATTTTGTTTTGTTCCATTTTATTGTTTTGTTTTATTCTCTTTGAAATTAAAAAAAAAAAGAAAGTAAAAGATATAAAGACAAAGAACTAAAGCTTCCACTAGCCAAGAGGAGGTTCTGAGTAATATACCCAAGAAAGCTGTTTGTATAGGGGTTTTAAGGAGATTTAGAAGGAGCTTAGGGTGTTGTGTAAGAAATATAATCTCTCTCCTATATGAGACTAAATATTTTTTTAGGGTCCAGTCTATGCAATGTTGATGCAGTGTCTATGCAGCGCTCATCTGCCCTTGAGCAAACGGAGTCCATCAGCTGTCTGGGACCTCCCAAGACCATGATTGGGCAATAAAACTGACAGAATTGAAAGGTTCTAGCAACTTGGCATTATTTGCCCCAGAGTCTGATATTTCTCATTTTTAATGTTTCTTTTAGGAAATTAGTTTCTTTTTTTTTTTTTTTTTTTGATACCAGGGATCAAACTCACAACCTCGCGCTTGCCAGACAGGCACTTAGATCGCTGAGCTAAATCCCCAGCCCAGGAAATTAGTTTCTGAGACCAAGTGTGTGTGGAGACTGAACCCAGGGTTTCATGCGTGCTAGGCAAGTGTTGTACCTCTGTCAGCTTAAGATTGGGTATTTTCATTTTTACGCCTCTTAAAGTGCCTTGCACAATATCAGAGGACTAAAGATTTAAAAATATCTAAACTTTTTGAAGAGAAATTTGATTACTATTAGGAATCTTTAAAATAGATTTGCTCTTTAACTCATTAACTAAAATCCTAGGACATTATTCAAAGAAATCCATTTAAAAGAGCAGACATGGGCTAAGGGTATCATTCAGTGACAGAACATTTGCCTATTACATAGAAAACCCAGGGTTTGATCCCACTCCCTCAAAAAAAGCACAAAGGTGCAGACAAAATCCTTGCTCAAAATGTTTGCAGAAGTATTACACACAATAGTAAAATATATAAATAGGTTAAATGGTCAGCTAAAGGTATCTGTAAACACTGTGGCAACTCAACAAAGTGTCAAATGAGATTGGAGAGAATACTTACAGGATGATGTTAAGTTTTAGAAAAGAGAAACTATAACACTGAATATAATATATTAATTATAAATACATATAGACAGAGAGAAAACTAGAAGGACTGTTAATGATGGTTGCCTTTAGGTAGGGTGGAATTATGGGTTACTATAATTCTTTACATTTTTTTGTATTTTCCCAGTATTCTACATCAAATCTGTATTGCTCTGATATATATATATATATATATTTTTTTTTTTTTTCTCAGCACCAGGGATTGAACTCACAACCTCACGCCTGTCAGACAGGTGCTTAAGTCACTGAGCCAAACTCCCAGCCCTGATTTTTTGAAGCAGGTTTGCACTGTGTAGCTCAGGCCAGCTTCACACTCTTGTTGTAGCCCAAGCTGGCCTCGAACTCACCACGCTCCTCCTACCTCAGCCTCCTGAGTGCTGGGATTAAAGGTGTGTGCCACCATGCCCGGTTTTGCTCTCATATTTTAAAAAAAATCTAACCTTTTGGGGGAAAATTAAAATATTTCAATGGGCAAATCTAATAAACTTAAATTTGATAGATGTCATAAAAATCTGATTCTTTTTCATAAAAAGTTGAAGGAATGATGTAATTTAACAGGAGTAAACTTAAGAGTTTTTGTTTATGTAAATTATCTATAAGTAGTGTAGATGTGTAGGATAAATACACAAGATGGAGAAGCATTGAATGTTCCTAGAACAAGGGAGGTGATAGATCATCTCCGTTCCATGCTACCCAGCCCAAAGCTGCAGCAGTGATCCACACAGGGCCTCATAGGGTTAGAAGGATCCAAATATACTGGCATATGTTCAGGAGGTAACCAAGGTGAGGGAGGGCCTACAAATTTTGGTGTGTGAGAGGCTGGAAGGAATTGGTGAGGCAAGAGGTGATGAGACAAACGCAAAGCAAATGTGGCAGTTAGGATGTGGTGTCACCCAGATCATTTGGTTTTGGGATCCCCTGGGGGTACTAGGAGCACACTTTTGGGTGTGTCTGTGTGGGTCATGGAGATGTGGGGTCTGTACATGATCCTTTGCCCTTTCCTCTCAGGCACTGTTGCCCTGTTCTGCTTCCAAGCCACAATGAACTAAGCAGTTTTGTTTAACCACGGCCCTTTCACAATGGTGTTTCTACCCTGGAGCCAGCTGACTATGGAATGAATCCCCTTAAAACATGAGCCAAAGCCAGGCGTGGTGGTGCACGCCTTTAATCCCAGCACTCGGGAGGCTGAGGTAGGCGGAGCGTTGTGAGTTCGAGGCCGGCTTGGGCTACAACGGGAGCTCAAGGCCGGCCTGAGCTACATGTGCGACCCTGCCTCAAAAAACCAGGGCCGGAAGTTTGGCTCAGTGCCTTAAGCCCCTGCCCTGGCAGGCGCGAGGTTGTGAGTTCAATCCCCGGTGCCGCAAAAAAAAAAAAAAAAACATGAGCGAAATTAAACCTCTCTTATAAGTCATTTGGTTAGGTAGTGTGTCCAGCAGTGAGAAAGTCAACTACTACACATAATAAGAGTGATCAGGTTTTTAAAGTGCTAAGGACAGAGGCATTGGTTTTGTCCTATATGGCCCTGGAAAGCAGGACTATAACTATAGGGGGGAACTACAACTGTAGATTCAGAAGAAGGCAGATTTAGTGAGGGGGTGGAGGTTGTTCCAGGTGAAGTCCACCTTACGAGAGATAGTTGTTCATGTCTACAGGCATGCAAAGTAGAATCTGCATTGGTGACATAAATGAAGAGAAAGGGAATGATAGAGAAGACAACAGAAGAGTTAGAGAAAACGTATAAACTTAGGAAGGAAGAAAAAGGAGAGACAGAGGCACAAGAAAGGAAGAGAAGAGGTGAAGCAGAAGAAGCAGTTTTCAGAGCACAGGCTAAATCACAACAAACTGTCTGATTCACTTTCAAGTCTTCACTAGCAATATCCTAAAACACCAGCAGATGGAGATATTACCCCAGGAAAGAAGGACTTACTGTCTCCAAAATTCCTTTTCCTTTCTTAAAAATGACGCTTAGAGAGAACTCCGTAAGTCTTTGAATTTCCAAACTACACTGACAAACTTTTTTATGCAAAAAATTTTTTAAATCCATTTTATTTCAAAGAGAAAAAGATTCAAAACACGTGAAAATTCTTCTTGATGATTCTAGTTTTTCATGATTCTAACCTAGAAAAGACCATTGTAGATTTTTGTTTTTTGGTTGTTGCCTGAAAAAGACTCCCTCCATCCTGCTCAATCTCAGTTATTTATGCATGTCTATCTATGTACAAATGCATTGTATGTGTGTGTGTTTTGAATTGCTTTTTCCTCTGAATCACTTTTAAATAATTAAACAACATAGGGGTACATTATAATCTGCTTTCCAGCTTCTCCACCAATAATACTTCCTTCCACAGATAGAATCTCTTATTATTTTGAATTCTTGCCTGTGGTAATTCTGGGAATGTTCCTTCCTCTCCAGTATATGCTGCTCTTCACTATTTTCCCCAGTTACAAAGCAGCCAATCCTGAGGACTTTCAGAGAATCTGTATGACTGAAAAGATGTGCCTTAGCTGGGCATGGTGGCGCACGCCTTTAATCCCAGCACTCAGGAGGCTGAGGTAGGAGGAGTGTTGTGAGTTCCAGGCCGGCTTGGGCTACATTGCAAGCGCAAGACCAGCCTGAGCTACATAGTGTGACCCTGCCTCAAAAATCTAGGGCCGGGAGTTCGGCTCAGTGGCTTAAGCGCCTGTCCTGGCAGGAGCGAGGTTGTGAGTTTGATCCCTGGTGCTGCAAAATAAATAAATAAATAAAAAAGATGTGCCTTAAGAAGGAATAAATCTGGTACAACAGAACCTACCAAACTTCAAGTGTACTTAAATCATCAACTGATTCTGATTCAGAAGATTTGACAGGGCTCTGGAGATACTAGCAAGGGCATACAATATGTCCCTGTGTCACCATGGGCCAAATTCTTATTTTAGGAACTAACATTTGGTACCTTACAGTCACTGCTGTTTTCTTTGTCATTTTTTAACTTTGACTTAACTGTTCATTTCCATTCAACCAATGCATATTTGCAGAGTATTATATGCAAACCCTATGCTAGCTGATTTCAACCAACATTACTAAATATTTTTGAGTTCTAGTCTCTGTGCTATGCTCCTCGGATTATTGATGATTCAGACCCACTTCTCATTCATTCCACACTTACTGAGGGTGTACTCTGTGCAGCCACTGTTCTAGGAGTTGGAAATACAACAGTGGAGAAAATAAATCTCTGTTTATTATCTAATTCCACAATTGTTTATGGATAAACACAAAGTTAGAGACAAAAATATCAATGGGGGCACAGACAAAAAATTAGACAATTATTCTCTTTCTTCTTTTTCCCTTCCTGAACAATTCCAAGGGGTCAAGCAACTTAACCAGAGAAAGAACTGACAGCTAAATACAAAATGTAATTTTTTTTTATAGTACTGGAGTTTGAACTAAGGGAAAGTTTATTCCTATTTTGAAACGGAGCCTTGCTAAGTTACACAAGCTGGCCTCGAACTTGTGATCCTCTTGCCTTAGCTTCCTGAGTAGCTGGGGCTACAGGTGTATGTCACTGTGTCCCGCAACACTTGATTCTTTTTTTTTTTAATTTAAACAAAAGGAAATAAGAAATAAAAACAAAACAGTTTCACAACCAGCCAATAAGACAGTAACAATCATCAGCACTTTTCATATTACTATATTCCCAGAAATTATTTAAGATAAAAATATAGACATGAAATACTATCCAACAAATTATTAACACAAAACTTTTGCTTCAATGTATCAAGAGAAACCTGCTATATGATTATCTTTTTTGTTATGATTACTCTACTGTTTTCAAATAAACATTTTGCATTAAAAATAAAATCTGACAACACTTGATTCTTGACAGGTTCGTTTTGCTATAAAATTCTTGTTGGGACAGTTGGTGAATTTGAATAGAGTGTGAGAATTATATGGTAGTAATGTCAATGTTAATGCTCTGGTTGTGATGGCTGTATTGCAGTTATTTAGGGAAAGTCTGTGTAAGTCAACTTTCTATTATTGTATCAAAATATCTGAGAATATCAAGTGATACAGAGAAAAGCTGTATTTTGGTTCATAGTTTTGGAGATTTCAGTACATAACCAATTGACCCCACCGGTTTGGGCATGTGGCAAGGCAGCACATCAAGGTGGGAGCATGTGCTAGGGCAAACCTGCTTACCTCATGGCCAGGAACTAAAAGTGAGAAAGGAAGGGTGTATCCCTCAGGGTCCTAAAGATCTCTACTGGGCTCTACCTCTTAAAGTTTCTACCACCTCTCAACAGCTTGAGGAACAAACGTTTAATGGTTGGGGTACATTTAAAACCCAAATTATAGCAGTCCTCGTCTATAGAAAATACTATAGCCTTATGAGGTAAATGGGGCATCAGGTTGACAATTTAAATGGTTCAAGACAAACAGTTCTTTACATCGTATTTGAAATTTTTCTATAAGTCAGAGTGTGCAATAGAAAGGTGTGACAAGTGCCAGGCAGAGGGGCATGAAGGTGTTAGGGCTATCAGTAAGATCCTGGGTTTTTAGGGGGTAGGTTTTTAAAAGGTAGCAATTTGGAGAACAGAGACTAATCAATCTCTGGCAGTACAGCATTTGGGCAAGAGGTTCTTGGGCCTTGGACCCTGCTTAAAGACCCTGCTTTTGGCCAGGTGTGGTATCACACTCCTGTAAAACCAGCACTTATGAGGTTGAGGCAGAATTGTGAGTTTGATGCCAGCCTGCGGCTACACAGAGACCTTGTTTCAAAAACACCGAAACAAAAGTCATGCTTTTGCCCTTTTCCTACTCTGACGAGTCCCCAAGAGGAAAAAACGGCTGTTGAATCCGCAGGGACAAAAATCTCTCTTTTCTAATTGCGACCTCACTACTCCAAAGCTTTGAAGTTGCTGAGCCTGTCTCCACGTAGTCCATCCTCTCCGGGTTGTACAGGTGGGTGCACGCCTCAGTTGGAGGAGCGATCTTGGCCAGTAGCTGTGGTCAAATCTTGGACTGCAGGATTGGGGCTCACGTGTTTGGATGGGAGACCCTACCAGAGAGAGAGCGCCTCGGTACCAAGTGCCACATTCACTTAAGAGTTCCTATCAGAGAATTCTAAATTTCAACTTGCCTTTTTCTTTTCAGGTTTTAGAGGGGTATCTTTGTCACGGTACAAGAGAAAGACGTTGCTCCACAGTGGAGAGAGCCCCACATGCCGCTGCGGCTGAAGCTCAGGTCCTCCCCTCGCTGTGGACTCTAGTCCCGTTGAACCTGAAAGGCAAAGGCAGAGAGAGCGCTGGGCCAATCAGGTGCTGCGCCTCGCACAGGCCGCCCAGGAGCGACTGCGGCGTCTTGTGGGCGGAGGGTACCACTCTCAGCCCGCAGCCGGTGGGACGGAGAATGGGCAGGACCAGCGTATTCCAGGAGTAGCGGGGCGGGGCCGCGCCTACGCGTGCTCTGGGCGGGACCCGGCGAGGCCACGCCTTTTCCGGCTGGAGGTTTGCGCCCGGAACCCTCGTGCTAACAAAGGTAGCGGTGGTTCCGCTGTTATCTCCTAGGCTGGACAGTCGGAATGGCGGCAGAGCTGTTACCCAGCGCGAGGTGGCAGTACTGTGGGGACCCAGACGAGAAGCAGAGAGCTGTACTGGGTAAAGACTGCGGTGCTGGAGCAGTGTTCCTCTCCCTCGGTCTGGGTACCTCTGCAGTCCTTCCGCCCCGCGTCAAGTTTCCCGTCTACCTGGGCTGGGATCCTCTAGTCTCCACCACCCGCCTTCCAAACTTGACCAGGACTTCCTTCAGCCCCGCTTTGAGTTTCTGTGCCTTTGCCTGTGACACTCGTTTTCCTCCCCACCTATGTGTCCTGCTGTCATCTGATTCTTGGGCTGCTCTCTTACAGTTCAGTTCTCGAATGGGAAGCTGCAGAATCCAGGCAACCTGCGCTTCACTTTATACAACAGCACTGACTCCTCAAACCCCAGGAAGAGGAGTCAGCGGATCCTGGTAAGTGCTGTAGTTCCCTTTGGTTCCACTGTGCATATTTCAGGAGGCCCCTTGGCTTGGACAGAAGTAGGGCTCCAGGGGAGAAGAAGGATTGTATTTGCAAATGAATTTTGGAAGAACGCCGGTGAGCCCTGGCAGCTTAGGGGTGAGGATAGGCTCCGCAAGTATAGGATTTCTTATTTTATTTTATTTATTTATTTTTTTGTGGCACCGGGGATCGAAGTCAGGCTCGTGCCAGCCAGACAGGCGCTTAAGCCCCTGAGCCAAACTGCCGGCCCTAGTTTTTTGAGACAGGGTCGCACTATGTAGCTCAGGCCAGCCTTGCGCTGGCGTTGTAGCCCAAACCCTATTCAAACTCACAACACTCCTCCTACCTCAGCCTCCCGAGTGCTGGGATTAAAGGTGTGCACCACCATGCCCTGCTAAGTATTTTTGACGAAGTGATGGCTTTTCGTACACTTTTTCAACATGCATTTATTGAACACCTTTTATATCCCAGTGCAGAAGGCTACTGGGGAAACAGCCATATCACACCTGGCCCTGCTCTGAGTGCCTTCCTATGCCAACATAGGGATTTCAGACTTGGAACTATTTTTTATTTTATTTTTTTTATTTTTTATTTTTTTTGCGGCACCAGAGATTGAACTCACAGCCTCGCATCTGCCAGACAGGCGCTTAAGCTGCTGAGCCAAACTCCTGGCCCCTAGACTTGAAACTATTGATTTGATACTGATAATTTCTTTTTGTGGGTGTCAGGCTTACGTATCACAGGGGAGAATCTCAGGGCTCTACCTGCTAAAAACCAGTGGCACTGCAGTGTTGAGAACCACTGCTCTGAAGAAGTGAGTACTGTCTGTGAGGACACTCATGGAGTAGGCAAAGCTCAGAGTCTGAGGGAAGGAGCATGTAGAGTGAGCTCAGTGGAAAGAGAGGTCCTTGTTTGCCAGAGTGCCTTTGCAGTGAAAGGTGCATTGCAGCTGAGCCTTGAGGCATGTGGGAGGTTTTGACAGCCAAGGTTTGCTGATCCAAGAGGAGAGAAGAGGAAGGACAAAGGCAGGGAAGAAGAAAAGTTTGGCTGTGACTGGGGAGTGAATCAGTCATTTCCAGTGCCCCTGAGGTTGTGAAGAGCAGTCATTGGAGAAGTAGGCAGAGATCAAGAAGGTTGGATTTTGGGCAAAGAAGTTGCCTGCAGAATCTCACTTTGGTGCATATCTGTTAGGGCCTCTGTGTTGAGGCCTGTGGTGCAACTCCCTCCAAAACTTTTTGTACCAGTTAGAAGCCAGCACTGTCTGTTTGTTTTCTTTTCAAATGTCTTTTTGCCTTTCCTCCAGGGGTACGCGTGGTTCCTGTGCAGATGGTGGAACTGGGTCATTTCCTAGAGGGTCTCTAGTGGTAATCCACTATGATCCAGCATTCTGAAGCTTCTTCAAATGCTTAATATCTTTCAACATTGGTTGTTGAGTACCTCTTTCTCTGCATTTTAGGCAGCTGAAACAGACAGACTTTCCTATGTTGGAAACAATTTTGGGACTGGAGCCCTCAAATGTAACTCTCTGTGCAGGTAATGATGGAGGAAGGGGCGGTGGGAAGAGTAATGGGAAGGTTAGTGATGAGGCACTGACACTGGTGTTCTCAGTCTTTATAGCATGCAGTTTCCTTCCAGTCTTGTCAGTGACTGGGTAACTCAGCCCTTCACTGATCCTTCTGTAATGGGGATTGTCCTATTTGAATGATCTGTAGTTCTGAGGGAGGTTGTGAGGCAGACAGGGGCCCTCTGATGATACCAGTAGTGAAGTACAAACAGGGCCCTCTCAGAGCCCCTACTGTCCATGCCTTGATAGAAGGCAGATTGATGTGTAAGTGCTTACAACTTAATACTGTATCATCCCCTTGTAAAGATATTCTATTTTGGATTGATATTTTTCTCATCATTATTTGCCTCCATAAAATTCAGTGCATATAGGGACATGAGGGTGCACGCCTCTAATACCAGCACTTGGAAGGCTGAGGCAGAAGAATCACCGTAAGTTCGAGGCCAGCCTGGGCTACATAGCAAAACCCATTGTCAAAAAAAAAAAAAAAAAGAAAGAAAAAAAAATCAGTGCAAAGTATAATTGTAGGTTCTTATGCCTCAGAAGAGTACATCAGTAAGTCCAGATGTAGTTGGCTACCAGAATTGCTAGGAAGCCTTTTATTCCAGATACACTTTATGTTTCCTTCCCCATCCCTTCCTTTTCCCTCTCCACGCAGAGGATTGCTGCTGAAAGGGATTATATTGACTCATAAGCAAGTCAGTGCATTCCTCAGGTTGTTGGGATAGAAGGAAGAGTGAGGAGAAAGGAAGTTCTATAATCAATACCTTGAACAATCCGTGTGGTATTTCTTCTTTATTCAGGCACTTTGTGGGAATTTTGAACAAGACCTCTGGCCAAATGGAAGTATATGATGCTGAATTGTTCAACATGCAGCCACTGTTTGCAGGTAGGTCTTGGTTTCTATGAAAACTCACAGTAACACTGCATAGTTTGTGTTTGCTGGATGAGTTCATTTAAGTTTTTGGTATTTCATAATTATTTCTACAAGGCTGCCTTTCTGCTAGTTTTGTTTCCAGTACTGGAGATTGAACCTAGGGCTTTATGCATGTTAGGCAATGCTCTACCATTGAACTGCATCCCCAACCTTCTTTTTTGTATTACTGTATTTTGAGACATTCTCTCACCAAGTTGCTCAGACTGTCCTGAACTTGCAGTCCTCCTGCTTCACTCTTGCCTGGCTCAGTTTTTTGTTTTTGAAGTTTTTGAACTTGTACATTTTGCAGGTTTTATTGATAACCTACTATGCCCCAGGTGCCAAGCTAGGGGCTGTAAATGGCGAGTAAGTAAGCAAGACAGACATAGATCCTGTCTCCACAGTGTTTACAGGTGTGAAGTCAGAAACCAACCATTAAAGCAAGTTGAACAGTGATCACTGTAGAATGTTGGAGGACTTGGCTCAAAGGAAATTATTTTTTATCTAAGGCTTTTCTTAATTCTTAACTGCTTTGCAAGTGGAGGTTTTAGAATCTCTGGTAGGTGAAGGAAACTCCTTATGGGTTGGAAAGTAATTTTCATGTTTATGAAAAGTCACTATAGCCGGGTGTGGTGGCGCACGCCTTTAATCCCAGTACTCAGGAGGCTGAGGTAGGAGGAGCGTTGTGAGTTCGACGCCAGCTTGGGCTACAACGTGAGCGCAAGGCCTGAGCTACACACTGTGACCCTCCCTCAAAAAACCAGGGCTGGGAGTTTGGCTCAGTGACTTAAGTACTTGTCCAATAGGTGCGAGGTTGTGCGTTCAATCCCCGGTGCCGCAAAAAAAAAAAAAAAAAAAAAAGTCATTATACTAATTTTTTTTGTAATCTAGTGAAGTTTCATTGCTTCTCTTCGTCATTTTAGAATGCACAGAGCTAGGGTGAGATCTTCTGAAATCATAAATACTGTCAGACTCAAAGCTCCTGGCTTTTTAAGTCTCAAAGCCTGAATCCTTAGTGATATCCTTAAAGTGGTAGGGGAGGGTCATAGAGAAGGAAGGCTTATGAGGATCACTGTGAGTCTGTGTGGTACCTTCAGAGGTATTAGTTTTGACTTTATTCTCTTTAATCTGTGATTCCATTCCTTTGAGAATCTGCTAAGACCTAGATTGACTTTCCAGAAACATGTATGATATACAAAAATATATATGAGATTCTACACATAATTTTAAAGGAATCTTGAGACTTGATACCTATCTCTAAATTTCCTAGGCGTCTATAGAGTCAGGGTTAAGAATTTTCCACTTTATAAACAAATATAATTACATTTAAATCACTCTCCAGATATCCTTTTAAATCCTAAGGAGGCAGGAAAGATGAACATGTTTTTGTTTCAGTATGTAAAATTTGTAAATACTGGTTTATTTGAATTAGCCAGCACACATGCATGCATACACACACACACACACACACACACACACACACATATTAATCTTGGGTCTTTACTGTGTGCTTGTCACTGTTCTAAATATTCCATTGCTTACTTCACAGGTCCTGGTATTCCCTTTTTATTGATGATAAAACTGGCACAGAGGTTAGATGCTTTGGGAGTGCACTGCTGATTAAATGCATTGTGATTTATGCTGGGCATGGTGGCGCATGCCTTTAATCCCAGCACTCGGGAGGCTGAGGTAGGAGGAGCATTGTGAGTTCAAGGCCAGTTTGGGCTACAGTGTGAGCAAGGCCAGCCTGAACTACATAGTATGACCCTGTCTTGAAAAGAATAGGGCCCGCAGTTTGGCTCAGCGGCTTCAGCGCCTGCCTGGCAGGCCCGAGGTTGTGAGTTTGATCCCTGGTACCGCAAAAAAAAAAAAAAAAAAAAAAAAAGCCTTGTGATGTAAGACCACTCCAAAGCTATGCTCTTGCCCACTAGATTGTTGAGTGCTTTGTGGAAAGTTGGAGAGTGCCATGTGAGAAATACACACCTCATGTTAATGCCTGTTTTTAAGTCTTACCAGAAGAACAAGACTATTTATGGAAAGGGTCAAAGGGTTGGTCTCTAACCCTGTCTTTGCCTCTTCCTGGTGAACTCACCTGGGCAAGTCATTTCTAGAGGCCTCATTTTTTCTTTTTCATACAGTGAGGAATTGGACCAGATGACTCCTTCATTTGACTCCTTATTCTGTTCTGCAGTTCTCTTGTGTACTACAGCTGCATATTAAATGTTCACAGTATACATTCACGTTAGGTTCATGGAAGTTCTGTAATAAATCTGGTTTTCCTAGATTACTTGCAAAAATATTTTTTTTAAACACTGTTTGTATTTGTAGGCCTTACAGAGCCAGTCAAGGTGGCACATTCTTATAGTTCTGGCTTCTCAAGAGTCAGGAGGCTGAGGCAGGGAGAATGAGGTGAGCCCATGAGTTTTAGGCTAGCCTGGGGAACAGTGCGACCATGTCTCAAAAAGTGAAACAAAAGCTATATATATCTGTACATCTTATAGTTTGCTTCCCTCCGCTCTGTTTTTGTATTTTGATAGATGAATCAATTGAGAATGAACCCACATTGGAGAGTCAGACCAAAACTTTTAGAGAAAAGGTGAGTATGATAGAATTACATTGAGAGAGCTAGGCGTGGTGGCGCATGCCCTTAATTCCAGAACTCAAGAGGCTGAGGTAGGCAGAGTGTTGTGAGTTCAAGGCCGGCTCGGGCTACAACATGAGCGCAAGGCCGGCCTGAACTACATAGTATGACCCTGTCTCAAAAAACTAGGGCTGGGAGTTTGCCTCAGTGGCTTAAGCACCTGCCTGGCAGGCACGAGGTTGTGAGTTTGATCCCTGGTGCCACCAAAAAAAAAAAAAAAAAAAATTACATTAAGAGGGCTGAGGTGGTTCCTTCTGGGCCTCAGGTTTCTCCATTAGTACAAAGGGCTGGTGGACTGCAGTCTCCTGGTGCTCTTAGCTCCTTCACTCTGATTCTCTAGACAGTTGCCATCTGCAGAGGCTTCTTGGTCTCACAGAGCAGACTTGCTCCTGCCTGGGGCACCTGAATGCAGTTCTGTGCCAGAGTTTGGAACTTGTTCCCTGGGCTGATAAGGTGTAGCCTAACACTTGCTTTTAGGATTTGGTCCAAGATTCAGAAAATTTTGGTTGTGCCTAGAAACTGTCACATTAAAACACATTAAGCTTTAGGATTTTCAATATAGTTAAGTTCCTACAAAAATCATTTCACCCCAGGATGGCACATTGATTGAATATTCAGCGCTTCCTGGAGCACTGCATTGAGAAGAGGTATGAGACTACTCTGTTAGCAGTGTCTATTAGGCATATGGGATGAGAGAATGGTAAGCTGTGTGCTGTAGATTTACCAATCCGAATTCTATCAAGCATTTTTATTTTACTGATGGAAAAGCTGTTGATTTGTAAGTGGCCCTTTAAAGTAAAGTAAGTTTATAAAGTAATTTGTCAGATCTATTAATACGCTCTGATGTGTCCAACAGTCTTATGAAGTATAGTGGAGAGGTACGTTAGGAATGAGTCGACTTAGAAGTGAGATGATGATGGCTTGGGGAGCCTGGAGCTTCCTTGTGGTTATGTAGCTAGGAGTAGCAGTGACTGCCCAGACTGTCCCCACTAACCAGATTTGTCTCTTGCACAGATGGATTCTTGCATTGAAGCCTTTGGTACCACCAAACAAAAACGAGCTCTGAACTCCAGGCGAATGAACAAAGTTGGCAGTGAATCTTTAAATCTTGCAGTAGCTAAAGCTGCAGAGGAGATCATTGATACAAAGGGTGTGGAAGGTAAGCAGCTGGAATTTGGGGTAAGAATGTGTTCACAAAGACAGCTTTTTTTTCCTTTGAGATCTTTTGCCAGCATCTGGACTGAGGTAATGGAGTTAAGGCTGGATTCCTTCCTGCTGCTTGCTGAGAGCCTTCTCAGAGACAGTGTCAGGAAGCAGTAAGGAGCACCCACACAATGCTGCTCTCTGTGGCTTATAGGCAAGTGAAAGAGACAGGCATAGGAATCGATATGCATCTGCCCTGTTCTTGATGCAGCGTTATAGCCTGCAGGGCACAGAGGAAGGAGAAAGTCTTATTCTTCTGTGAGTCCCAGAAGCCTTTAGTCAAAAAGGTTGAGGTGATGGTGAAACGGAGCCACCAGAGGTGCCGTTTCAATTCGGAGGTTAGTGGGTCTTTCTCTGGCCCTTGACAGTTTGAGTATTTAGTCATATAATTTTAAAATTATTGTGCAAGTACTTTAAAAGAACATTTGGGAAAGTTTATTAAGAAGGAAATTCTGCAAATTTTAAGAAAATCTTTCCATACCTGATGATTACTGTATGTAAATGTTTTGTTTTAATACATACACAATTTTGTTTTTGCTTTATAGTACAGATCTACTGTATTTTTTTATTTTCCAAGTGATCAGTCAGTTGTTCCCCAACTCCATCCTCAGGAGATTTAAAAAGTCATCTTCAGCATTTTACCACATTCTAAACACTTAGTTGTGTTCTCTTCCTTGTTCTGACTGATTATTGCTGGACCAACAGCAGCCTCTTTTAATTACAGTGGCTTTATTACTGCTTTCTTTCTTTCTTTCTTTCTTTGGTACCAGGAATCGAACTCACAACCTCATGCTTGCCAGGCAGCATGCATGCTGTGTTATCGATTTCTTTTTTTTCTTTTTTTTGGCGGCACCGGGGATCAAACTCACAACCTCGTACCTGCCAGACAGGCAATTAAGCCACTGAGCCAAACTCCCGGCCCTAGTTTTTTTGAGGCAGGGTTGTACTATGTAGTTCAGGCCGTCTTTGCGCTCATGTTGTAGCCCAAGCTGGCCTCGAACTCACAAGGCTCCTCCTACCTCAGCCTCCTGAGTGCTGGGATTAAAGGTGTGCACCACCATGCCCAGCTTGTTATTGGTTTCTTATCTCATAGGGCAAATTCCTCCTCCATTTTTATTTTTTCAAAATGTCCTGGTTGTTAAAGCATGCTTTTTGTTCCAGGTGATCTTAAGTATTATTTTGTCAAATTCCTTTAAAAATTCAATTGGAAATAGCTGGGTGTGGTGGTGCACACTGCTAATCCCAGCACTTGGGAGGCTGAGACAGGAGGAGTGCTGTGAGTTCAAGGCCAGCCTGATCTTCTTAGCAAGACCCTGTGTGAAAACAAAATAAAACAAAACAAAGCAAAAATCCAATCAGGATTAATGTGGGAGGTGAATTAACATCTTTATAATATTGTGTTTTCCTACGTGGGAACATAGAAATAGGTCTCTCTGTTTATTCAAATGTACTTTTTTGTTTGTTTATATTTTTGTAGCTGAGGTTGGCCTGAACTCACAGTGAACCTGCTGCCTTAGCCTCCCCAGTGCTGAGATTATAGGCAAGTGCCACCACTCACAGCTTTTTTTTTTTTTTTTGAAACAAGCTATGTAATTCAGGCTGGCCTTGAGTTCACTATGTATCCCAGACTGGCCTTGAAAATATGATGATCCTCCTGCCTCAGCCTCCCAAGTGCTGGGATTACAGGCATGTGCCACTGTGCCTGGCCAGACATACTTTGATATCTAAGTAAAGTTTTTAAAATTTCATTAAATTTACTTTCAGTATTAAAAGACATTTAAATAAAAAAGTAATTAAGCTATAGTCCCAATATTGGTCTACCAGGCCACTACTAGAAGTTTTCTATTTTCTTCTCTATTATCTTTTTGTGTATTTAATTCTTACATTGTTATTCTCATAGGTTGGTTAAAGTTTTATATTCTGATTTTTTTCCAGTCAAAATGGGTGATGAAATTTTTTGCAAGTTAAGCCATTAAAGGCTATTTTGAGTATCTCTCATTTCATTTCATTTCTTGTGGTGCTGGGGATTGAACCAGGACGTCACACATGCTATGCAAACACTCTCCTATTGACTTACATCCCCAACCCTCTCCCTTGTATCTTCTTTCATATTGTATTATAAGTGTTTATTACCATGTCTGTCTCTCCCAACTCTACTGTGAGGTACTTGCCCATGCCATATCTACTTTCTGTGGCTAGCGGTCCTTGAGCATTATCCTAGAGGGCAGTTTGGGGTACCGTGGCAAAGTCATTCAGATTCAGTGTTCCTGGGCCAATTGTGGTCTTAACTGCATAGGTTGAGAAGGGTATTGGGCCACCTGAAACCAAACGAGGTAATACTAACACTTTCTCTTTACGGAAAGCACTGGTCAGTGATGCCATCCAGGACGATTTGCAAGATGACTCCCTCTACCTTCCTCCCTGCTATGCTGATGCTGCCAAGCCTGAAGATGTGTATAAATTTGAAGATAGTATCCTTTTTGTGACAGAAAAGGTGCTTTATTTCATGTTGTGATGTTTGTGCAGCCAGGTTCTCTGAAGGTGTCCTTCACCCTGTGACAGTCACAAAAAACGTCTAAAACTTTGCACTTCTCACTAGCTGAGACACCCAGCCCTTTAATTCAGACCATTCCTTAGCAAAGCACCTAGTGCCCACAGCTCAGCTCTGTGTGGGGCATTCTGCACAGGTAGTCAAAGTAAAACTTTTGAATTGACTAAAGCCCAAAGTCTAGGACACACTGATTTTGTAAAAGGAAGAGTTGGAGCATAGGAGTTTAATACTTGGTGGGCCTGGTTAGATGAGAAGTACCACAGTGGCTTTGCCATAAGAAACAGAAGGAATAGCTGGGCGTGGTGGTGCACGCCTGTAATCCCAGCACTCGGGAGGCTGAGGCAGGAGGATCATTGTGATTTCGAGACCAGCCTGGGCTACAAAGTGAAGACCAGCCTGAACTGCATAGTGAGACTCTGTCTCAAAAAATGGGGCCAGAGATTTAGCTCAGTGGCTTTAGTGCATGCCTGGCAGGTGCAAGGCTGTGAGTTCGATCCCCAGTATCAAAAAAAAAAAAAAAAAAAAACAAAGCACTGGGCTAGAGTCTGAGATGTTGGTCCCCACACTCTGCCCTGTTAGATTGTGTGAGCCCCTTTCCCTTTGTGAGCCATAGTTTTCCTGTTGAAATGAGGTCACTATGAGATGAGCTAGCTTGTTGGATGTTTCCATTTTGGAGAGATTATTTTCTTGACCTGAAACTAGTTCTGTCCCCTGCGGAGTATGATGCTCTTGAGGGCCCATCTGAAGCTTTCAGGAAGGTCACATCAGAAGAGATATTGAAGATGACTGAAGAGAACAGGTACTCCCATTTGGGTGGGTGGGGAATCCAGGGAGTAACATTGGAAAACAACATGAGTCAGACTCAAAGTGTGGGCCCTTAGGGTGTCAGTGAAGAGGTATTTATGAATGAGCTGCTGTTTTCTTGACAGTAGGCTCCCAGGAACTTGGGCAGCTTCAAGGGAGCGAGTTGACATCTGACTGTGTGGAACCTGTAGCTGTCCAGAGGGTGGTGAGGCCCTGTTGGAGTTGGGGACCACAGTTAGGCCTTGTACCCCAGGGTTTTGCTGGTGGTAATTGTCACTGGTATCCAAATGGTGGCCTGAGAATGGGTGCCCACTGAAGTGATGGCTTGGATATTCTAGGCAAGTTTTTATAAAGTTAAATGTATGTATTTTAAATATCATATAAATTAATTCAGAGGTTATTTCCTCACCCCCTTTTTTTGCCATTAAAACTTTATGATAGAATTTTTTGCATCAGTTTTTTGTTTAATAATTTCATCTTGAGAAAATAAAAACTTGTTAGTCGTAAAGTAAGTGTCCTAATTTTTTGAAGACTTACTGGTCAGTGGAATCCAAGGCATTGGAAAAATGAGATTTATTTTTTCTCTACAAAAAGTTCATTTCCAAAAAAGGTGTGCATTACTGGTTCTTAGTTGTTTTGTTGTGGTTATGATTCAAGGGCAGGAACAAGCTCTGGGCTGGAAATCTGGAACTGAACCCCCAAACTCTGCCCTGGGGTACTGTGTGGTCTTCCTTATCTGAACTTCAGTTTTTCTGTTTGTAAAATGAGGCTGCTGTGAGATAAACTTGAAGGCCCTGTATACCTCTGTAAGTTCAGGGTTATGATTGATGGTGGTAGAACAGTACAGAAAAATAACTAACTCACTTTGTGCCATGTACTTTTGTAGGTGCTTTACTTGCAGTGGCTTTTTTAATATGGAAAGAATCAAGGTTGAGGGTACTCTCCTGGGTCTCTATAAATGAAGAAGCCAGGGCGTAGAGATGTAAAGAAACTTGCTTAAGCCATTAGCAGAGAGGGTATACAAACCCAGTCAGTTTGTCTCTGGAGCTTATGCTTCTGATCACTAACCCAGCAGCCTATGAACGGGTGGCCTGTGAACTGAGTCTGGCCTGCTGCCTATAAATAAAAAGAATGTAAGTAAAGTTTTATTGAAATACAGCCCCATTAACTCACATAAGTAATATCTCTGGCTGCTTTTGTACTACAATACAGAGACGAGTGGTTCCAAGAATCTGTATGCACACAAAACCTAACGGGTTTTCTGTCTGGCCTTCTTGTTATAAGAATTGTTGTGTGAGTATGGGGGAGGAAGAGAGGTATCTCGGTTCTCACTGTGAGAGGGATGATTCCTGACAGAGCTTGTCTTAACCCTGACACACTCTTTTCTTTTTCTTGTTTCAGCCACTGCTGCTTTGTCATAGAAGCGTTGAAGTCTTTACCATCAAATGAGGAGAGCAGAGATCGCCAGGCCCGGTGTATATGGTTTCTGGATACCCTCATCAAATTTCGCACTCAGAAAGTGATAAAGCGGAAAAGTAAGCCCATGATAGACATTTTATTATAGTTATTTCCAGTCTGTTATTTGTCATAATTCTAGATCAGTTCTAACAAGAAAACAGGTATGTCTGCTTAAGACTTAATTTAAAAAAAAAAAAAAGAGAGACTTAATTTTAAACTATGCAGCAGTGTGATTCCTCGTGGTGCTGCTCATAGCTGGAGGACTCATCAGCCTCTGCTCTCCTCCTGTCTGGATCTCTATTTCCTCTTCTGGAAATGGAGACAGGTTGGATTGTGTGATTGCTTAGGGGCTTCCAGAGCTAATTAACATTCACTATCTGTTCTGTCTTAGGCAAAGTACAGTATGGCGGTCTAATAAAATGAAAATGTTAAGGGACAGTTAGAACAAACATCACTTATGCAAGAAAAAAAAATTGGCTTTTCTTGTGAAGGTTTGTGTTATGTGAGTTTTAGAAGACAAGAGTCCATTTCTCATGGTAATCCCAAGGTCACTACATGTGGTAGTCACAATCCACCAAGACTTGCAAACACAACAGGTGATGTGACTTTTGTCACAAGTTGTATTCAGTCATTGTTACTGAGATTGAGTGCCCAAGGGTCTGTATTCATCCCTGCAGTGTACTTTGTTTTTATTTTCACATTCCAGTCTGCCTTTCTCCTTCTCTTCCTGTGCTTTCCTCCATAACCTATTTTTTTTCCCCTAGTGTCTCATGAATTCTGTGCCCTTAGGCCTCACTGGAGTCTGTTCTTTCTGTCTTCATGGCCCCATCACAAACATTTCTTGTGCATATTGACCCTCATGCTGAAGCACACCTGAGCATGTTTTTACTGTGAAGTGCCTGTTCTGGATTTTGGGACCCTGGTTCTCTTACCACGTGGTTCTGATCATTACAGTGGCCCAGCTGTCAGCCTCTTCTAGCTCATGGATAAGGCATGGCTTGAGGGTTTTTCGAGAAAATGGTCAAACACAGCTTTGTGTTGTAGGTGCCCTGGGACCTGGAATCCCCCACATCATCAACACCAAACTGCTGAAGCACTTTACATGCTTGACTTACAACAATGGCAGGTCAGGAGGGTAGATTTCTGCGGGTTTTGCCTGTGAATCAGAAAGGTGTGGGATGGGGGTAAACATAGGGGATTGGGTTCAATTCCATTACCATGGGTACACTGCTGAAGAAATTACTGCCATTTGGTGGGGTTCTGGGTCAGCTAAATTGGAGACATGCTATGAATTAACATAATCTATCCTTGGAAAAGTTAATTCTATCTTTTAGGAATATTAAAGGCTGTGGGAAGCCTTTCATAATAAGCAATGAAGATTTACTTCACTTTATACACTTTGTTTGAAGAGGAGCCCCTCTTAATGTCCTCCAGAACTAGTATCCTATGGAATGACAGTAACACAAAAAAGGCAAGGCAGTGTGATGACTTTGGGGACAGAACTCCACACAGCATCCTTTCTACCCCTTTGCTTACAGTGTATTCCTTGCTCTTGAATATACTTGGAAGAAGCAGTAGCAACTGAGTTTGGGGTGACTTCCTGACTACCCAGCTGAGAAGGCAGGGACAGACTAGGAGGGCATTCACCAGTGCAGTGTTCCAGCACTGCTGGGGATAGTGTAGGCACTGTTTTCTCTGTCCACTCAGAGGGAAATGCTGGGGTTGGCTCCCTGCTCACTGTATAAGGTTTGGCCACTTTGGAAGGAATGAAGAATGTTGCTCAAATTCCTTTCCTTTTCCCCAAGTTGGGAAGACATTGAAGGCAAAGGGAATGGGTTTGGATGTTTTTATTGTGTTTTTAGCATTTATTTCTTTATTGCTGATTTTACAGTTTACGGAACTTAATTTCGAATTCTATGAAAGCAAAGATCACTGCGTATGTTATCATACTTGCCTTGCACATAAATGATTTCCAGATTGACCTGACAGTGTTACAGCGAGACTTGAAACTCAGTGAGAAAAGGTAAGCACACAGAACCAAAAGCTTCATGCACAATGCTTGATGTATTTCTTCTAGTACCACTAGAAAGCATGAGGCACCATTGAGGGGTGTGGGAGTGTTTCATATGGGAAAATCATGGGTCCAAAGGGCAATTTTTAGTGAGTGAATGAATGGCTAGACATTGAGGGCCTCCTTATTAGGTCCCATACTAAATTTTCCCATGTTACCTCATTAATGTCTCTAAAAGACAAAGGAAGAATCAGAAGTCCAGAAACATAATGACTTTCACAAGGTCTCCTACAAAGAGGGGAGTTGCTGGACTTCAGAACCTGAGCCTTTCCGTAGCATTGTTTCTGAATAACAGAGCAGCCTCTGTTCTCTGAACTGCTGCCTCTGCAGAGAGAAATTCTGTATGGTTCCAAGGGGGTGAGCTCAGGGGTGGGAGTATAGAAGAACCCACCTTCAGAGTTGACAGAAGGGGTCCAGGAGAGGTGTTCAAGGCAAGGTAGAGCCACTAAGTTTAGCAGGGAGGCTGCATTTGAGTTTGTCTGACTGGATGGGGATAGCTGGTAGAGACAACCTTTCAGGGGCCTTTCCAGCCTTGCTAGAAGAGATTTGTACAGGTGATGGCAGAGCCTCTTGGGATCCTTTCTCAGTGGATGAGAGGCATCTGACATACAAGGCCCCAGACTGTATTCTACAAGAGCCTCTACTTTTCAGCAGTCATGGAGGGTTTGTTCTAATGGTTGTCCATAAACTTGGCCACATGCAGTGAAGTTGAAAAATAAAAGTGATCAGGAGTTAGGCCTTGTCAAATTCTATAGCAAGTGCTCAATCCTGGTTGTTTTATAGCTTAATATAGGTAGTAAAGATAATTATTAATAAGATTTAGAGAACCTGGCTTTTCATCATCTGTATGGATTTTTTTTGTAGTCTCAGCATGCTGTTTTTGTTGTTTATCTGAATGTCTTTTTTTTTTGTTTTGTTTTTTCTCATATGGAGGATTGAGCCCAGGGCCTTTGCACTGAGCTACAATGTGTGGCTATTTCCTAATAGCAACATTTTATACTGCCTGATAGCTTGGGGAAGAGAAGGTGGAAACATCCTGTCTGCCCCTCTGCCTGGGGGCTTGCTACTATTAGCAAGTTTTGGGATTCTGTCTTCATTGTCTGCAGCATGAATGTACTGTTCCTTCTTGCCAAACCTCCCTAAGTGTACCTGTCCATTTGTTCTGCTTATTTCTTCCTTAGGATGATTGAGATAGCAAAAGCCATGAGGTTGAAGATCTCTAAAAGAAAGGTGTCACTAGCAACTGGCAGGGAAGAGGATCACAGGCTGGGTACTCTGTCCATCCCACTGCCTCCAGCTCAGAGCTCAAACCAGCAGTCAAAGCGGAAGAAGATGTAACTAGATATAGGCTTTCCAGGCAGGCATTTTGGCCCCCTTGTAGCCACTGCTTGAAAAGAAAATGAAAGGAGCTTTGCCTCAGAAGGAATATAAAGCCAGAAACCAGCATCCAAATCATGCCTGCTGTATGTAGAAATATAAAGTGATGGCTTAGGGCCAGGAGTTTAGCTCAGTGGTTTGAACACCTGCCTGGCAGGTGCAAGGTTGTGAGTTTGATACCTGGTTCCGAAAAAATAAAATAAAATAAAATAAATAAAATAAAATAAAATAAAGTGATGGCCAGACTTGACTTCACCTCTCTCTGATGTTGCTGTGATTATAAGTGGCAGATGGTTCCTGTGTTCATGTGTGTGGGGCTTTGGGACAGTGGGCTCTGGGAAGTCAGAGTCAAAAGATTTCACCAGGCTGAACCCTGAGCCATATCTGCTCAATGAGAGTCTGGAAGGGCCAGTGGAGTAGGTGTGAGGAGGATCTAGCATGGCAGGGCTGAGATGAGGCGATATGGGCATCAGAGGGAGGGGGTTGTTGGGACAAGCTAATTTATAGCCTGTTCTAATAAGGTCGAGCCAAGTCAGAAAATGGAAATCCCAGTTTCTCTGCCTGCCTAAGGTCACATACAGGGGAGAGTCAGGTCAGTCAA
Source organism: Dasyprocta punctata (assembly GCA_004363535.1). NCBI lineage: Eukaryota > Metazoa > Chordata > Mammalia > Rodentia > Dasyproctidae > Dasyprocta > Dasyprocta punctata. The sequence goes on along the minus strand of RJWM01005446.1, from coordinate 2,191 downwards.
GTGGGACCAGAGATAAACACAACATGGAAAGCATTGAGGTTAACCCAATACCTTCACCTGCTTTTTGGATGCAGGCTTTACTAGCACGACAACTGGTAGTGAAGTTCTTGGGTTGCTGAGGGAGCTATGGATAGAGGCTAGGCTGTCTATCTCCATAATACCAAAGGATTACCTGACTGTGATTCTGAAAGCAAGTTCAGTGCAGAAGCAAGTACACCAGAAGCAGATGGGTCAGAACACTGCAGATTAGGTGTGGTATCTAGTAGAAGGTGAAGATGCATCCAAGAAACAGTTCTCTCAGTACATGAAGGGGAGTGTAACTCTAGACATGATGGGAGATGTATGAGCAAGCTCATTTTGCTCCATGAGAGAATGTGGTCTATGAGAAGAAGCTCGAGAGAGAAATTAAAAATACGGAACTGTCCCAGAATGTCCCTTGTTCAAAAGGAGGATGGGTATCTCTGGTATCTCAAAAGGGGGCAAGCTTCCTCAGAGGTCAGGAGCAGGCTGCTGAAGGCTAAACCAGACAACAATTTTCTATGAAGGTTTTTCAGACAAAACTTAGCAAAAAGGAGGAAAAGTGTACTAGCTAGCTTCTCTGGTAATGTGTGGATATGGCAAAAATGGTAAGATGCCAAATAACTGAAGTTGGGAAACTGTGTCTGTGGCTCTGAAGATCCTTTGTGGACTGTCAAGTGTTATGATAAGGGCCATTACTACTGCTCTTCACAAAGCCCCATGGGGCAAGCAAGACTGGAGCTGTAAACCCTGAATGACAGAACACCGAGACCCTGAGATGCAGCCCTTAGAGCTGTAAATCATGAGTTCTGGTGGGAACAAGGATTCTTTTTCCTCAAGAGAAGCAGGGGCACCTCTGGAGACAGCCTGGGCCTGTATCAGTCTGTCTGGAAAGCCCACCAGTATCCACCAATGCCCAGACCAAAGCAAGACCTCCCACAGTGCCTCCTTTAAAATATAGAACTTTATTTTAGTTATTGGTTCACAGAAAAGTCATTTCTTACAAAATAAAGGCAGCATTTTGTACAGCAACTCACATTGAGGCCATCAAACAAGTGCAAAGGACAGTGTTGGGGATGGGAGGGACCAACATGTGTGTCCAAGGTCCTCAGGGAGAAGCCAGAGCTCACTTCCTCTACCTCCCCACCACCCCAGTGGAGCAGCACCTAGGGCCTTATAGAACCAGCCTGGGAAGCTGCCTAGCTAAATGCAGGACAGTGACCCCCAGCAAGCTGGTGAAGACCCCGTGTGAAAGGCCAAGTGGGAGGGAGGTCATTCAGGCTGGACTGGCCTTGCATCCAGCCCCGCTTCCTCAAGCAGTAGGGTCCCAGCCCACCTGGCTCTGCAACCCTGGTACATTCACAGTGCAGGTAGGTAAAACCCCATGGGAGCTGGCCTTCCTCTCCTGAGGCCACTAATCCTATCCACTAGCTGTAGGCTGGGACCTGGGTCAGAGACAGTAACGTCACCTACAGAGAGTTCACAGGCAAGCAGGTGGGACAAGGTACAGATCCCCAGGTAGTTTCAAAATGAGGCAGAAAGTGCTCAGTGCCCTGAGGGAGCAGAGGAAGGGTGACTGAGGTTCAGAGGGACAGCACTGTCATCTGGAGTGAGGGGGGAGCCGTATAAAGACGGCAGTATATGAGCTAAACTTTGAAGGATGAGTGGGGCACATGTAGATGTGGCGGAGAAAGGTGAGCCAGTAAGGAAAGCTTCAGCCAAGGCACAGAGTCAGGGACATAGGTTAGTAAAGGCAGGACATACCCAGGAGAATGGGGACACACTGAGAACCCAGGCATCTCCATCTGGAATGGCTGGAGCTGGAGGGGCAGCTGGTGTGGTTATGCTCACACGGGCTGTGGATCCTGCAGCAGGCACCAAGCTAATGTCTTCCTGAGCTCAGGAGCTCCTTGAGGACAGTGGAACGTCACATCCCTGAACTACCCAGTCATGCATCTGCCTGATGCCTGAAGGATTTGCCACATGGCCTTCCTGTTTGTATCATGTCTCTTACTCCCTGGGACAGCCTTTCCCCTTCCTCACAGGACTATGTCCCAGTCTAGAAGAACTGTGTCCTTAAAAAAAACAATTCAAGTGTGGTACAGTCTCTGGAAGGATCAAGGGAGGGTCAGGACCAGATAATGGGCTAGTTCTGGGGCAGCAGTTATCTCTA